>JAZKJV010011417.1:0-247279 GCA_037367405.1 Ottelia alismoides
TTACTTATACCTATATAAAATACCTTTATATTTTATTTAATATACAAAATATATCAGAAAATTAAAATAAAAATATATTTGTGTATATAAAAGTATTTTATAATTTTAGAAAATAAAAACCAAAATCAAACAAATTAAAAATACCTAAATGAAAATAAAATACTTAAATATATAGATATAGATACCTATAGGGGTATAAATGCAAACTTGTAAAAATATACTTCATAAAAATAAATAAAAATCATAATAAAATAACTTATAAAAAAATAAACATTTTTTTATTTTATAATTAAAAATCAATAAAATCATTTCCTATTTTTAAATGAATTAATAAAATCTTTTTTGCAGGTTTTTCCTGGTTGGTCCACGTGGACCAACCAGGAGGCTCTGACAGTTGACCTCGGGTCAACTGTCTGAGCCAGCTCCTGTTCATGTCAGATGTTGGGTTTTTCACCCACTTTCGCCCTTTTTTCGAGGCCTCTCCATTCACCATTTGAGGTCGACGTCTTCTGCAAAAATCTTCCCCTATCCTTCATCTTTCACGCCCATCGATTGTATTGGGGATTGGGCCTCTGACGCGCTCGATATGCCTCGTTGAAAGTGCCCTGTTCACCATGTTCAAAACCAGCCCCTTTCACCCCTTTTGATTTTTGAACCGCTTTAGCTTGAGCTTTTCCCTCCGAGGGCTTGCAAGGAGGTCTCCTGTGACAGAGGTGCGACCTCCAACCTTGTCGAGGCGACCACCTAGCTCGGCGGCGCGTTCCAACCCCATCTCCGGCAGCCTAGCCACCGTGAGGTTCTTCCTCGTGGTTCCACTCCACTCGAGGGCTTTTTCTTCTTGTTTTTCTTCTAAGTAGATAGCTGTTAGCATAGGTTTTCGTTTCGTCGATTTAGATTATCATTTCAACCTTCAAACAGTGCTGGACACCATCACGAACACCTCGCCGGAGTTCTTGAACTCCGGCCATCATCCCCGCCATTCCACTTCACCCATTCCACTCGCGCTCGCCCTGTGGACCATCTACTGTGGTTTGTGTTCTTATTGCAGGTGCCAGGGGCTCGAGAGACTCCCATCAGGAGTCGTTTTTGACAAAGGAAGCGACCTGGGGGCTTCCCTTCTCCTTCATCGCGCGGCGGACCCTCGGCCTTGTCTAGGCCATTTTGCGGCCGTCATTCCCTTCTGGGATGTTCCAGGAAGCTCTCTGCATCATCGGAGGGGAGTAGGGGACACAGAGCTTGCAGATTTTGGCGGATTTACTTCATTCACGCCGTGTTCTAGGCGTGTTCTTGCTGCACTGCTCCAGTCCGTCGATTCCCCAGGCGTTCTTCCAGCGCTGCTGCAACCGTTGGATTGTGCGTGCCCAGATCCGTTCGATCGACGTCAAGCTCTAATCCGGGCCGCACATCCGCGAAGGGGTACGGGCCGTCGCGACTTCGACACGTGGCATAAGTGAAATCTCATCAGCCGTCGGATTGCCCCATTGACTGGGTATTTTGCATAATTTTCCCAGCGATTTTTGTGTTTAATATTTAACACTTAATCTTTCATCTGCAGTTGTAATTTTTTGTAATAATTGCTAAAACCCCCCCTGAAGTCTTTATATTTGCAGTTTAATCCTTGCCAGCCCAGCGCACGTGCGTGGCACGTGCGCGTGGACATTTTGCGGGCAGGACCCTGGCAGTTTTGGGTTTTAATTTTTAGACCGTTAAGTATTTTGTCACGTTATATATTTCTGGTTGTTTTGCATCTAAGCCCCCGGGTTTTCAAGATATTACATACGTGCCCCTCCCAGGCGCGCGTGTAACGCACGTGATCCTGGGAGTTTTTGCAAGGAAGCCTTTGCGGCTTTGGGTATTGGTTTTTGGCCCAGAAACATTTTGTTGCAGTGTATATTTTTGAGGAAAAATTGCAGGGGCACCCTCGTAGTTTTGTATTTTTGCAGAAAGGTCCCTGCCAGGTCTGTGTAATGTTTAGATGCTTGTTGTATTTATTTGAAATATCATTTTAACCCCAAAAATTCCACAAAAATAGACTTAAGTTCCTGGATGAGTATACTTTCACGCCATATATTTAGTTTTTGATTTTATTTTATTTTCCTATTTATTAAAAATCAAAAACTCTCATTTTGTGTACTGTCTACCTTAGAAAATACCAAAAAATATTAAACCATCTCCAAAAATTCCAAAAAAATTACCTAGTGTCTATTTTATCCTATTTTAGTGTCAGTCCAAAAATCATTAAAAATTTCAAAAGAAAAACACTAAAAATCTCAAAACACTTAAAAACTTCAAAAAAATATAAAAAATAGTAGAAAAATCCAAAAAATATAAACTCAGCTTCTGTTTACTCCTGATTTTGTTACTTTTATTAGAAAAATAGTGTGAAACATTTTGGCTACTGGTTGGTATTTTTAGATCTCATTTTATTCCCAGCCAGCCCTATTTCCACTATTTTACCCTATTTCAGTAATTAAAAATATCAAAAACATCTGGAAAAACCCCCAAAAATCACAAAAACAGTAAAAAACCCTAAAAAGATTAAAAATATGTTGTTTCTGAATTTTTGAGCATTTTTGTGCATTTTTATAAATATTTTACTTTGCCTTGTCTTATATTGCCTTTACTTTCCAATATTGAAAAAGAAACAAAAAAAATATAAAATATAAATTATAAAAAAATCAGAAAATCAAAATCAAAATACAAAATTGAAAATTAAATTAAAAATAAAAAAATTTAAAAATTGAAAACCCACAAAAATTGTAGTTGCTTGATTGCTTAGTGTAGACACTTCACACACTCACATATTTGTGCATTCATTTGCTTGGACTACACTGTTTGCTCCCTGTGTTCGAACTCTCTGCATACTTGCCCTTTACATCATTTGTGCAGAGTTAAAAATAAATTTTAACTCCACATTTATTTCTAATTATTGATTTTTAGTGTGGGTTAATTGTTGATCTTAGCAGGATTTAGCGTGGTCAACACACGACTGAGTTCACGCTTTGTGCTGAACTTAAGACCACCTATTTTCGGCTAAATCAAATGGCGCCGTTGCCGGGGAGCAACAGCGCGTAGTTCGAGTTTTTGTTTTGTGTTGTGATTATTTGTCTACATTTGCGATCTTTTATTTCTGCTTGTTTTATTTTCTTTATTTTTGATATTTCTTGTTTGAATTGTCTAACCTCTCTCTTGTTTGACTTCTTGCGAGGAACGCGGATCGAGGGAGGAGCTCTATTCCAGGAGCCCATACGCACCCACGTGAGGCGACTAGACTTTGCACGAAGGTGGGCTAGGAGAGAATTTTGAAGACAGCTCTAGTTCTTTATTCTATTGCATTTATTTTTGTAATTTATTGTGAGTGAGAGACTCTTTATTTGTAATAATACAGGTACCCCCGGACTTGGACTCTCTGGAGCCTAATTTCCAAGTGATTGTTCACTTGGGGGCTCTCGCGGTTTTTGTCGGCTTTTCATCGCATTTTTTTATTTTGTTTTGTTTTTCGATTTTATTTCTTTTGTGTGATTGAGCCCCTAGTTCTAGGATTGTTTGCGATAGACTAAGGCCAAACACCTAATATTTTGCATGCACCTATAGTCTCGTTTGGACTTAGTCAAATTTTAAATAGTTGATCCTCACCTTCAACCCGTCGTGCCGCGAGCTCTCCCCGCAAAGCGCTTTCTCCTACCCTCAATTTGTTGAGCAGAGGAGGGGTGAGCCTAGACCGGACTCTAGGGTTGAGGATTGACGGTCAACTTGTGGTTCTTCCCGCTAATAGCAATTTTTGAACTTAGGGCGATTTCATCGGCTTTGCATTTGCATATAGATAGGTTTCAATTCTGCTGAGCATCCTTGCATGTAGAGTGCTGGAGGCAAGGTGAGCATTTACGCTTTAGCATCTATCATTATTTGCCGCTTGCATTGCTTTTCCGACTCTACCTCTGATTTTGCCAACCTAGGATCTTAAAGGAATTGAATCCCCGATAGGCTCGTGCATTTTTTTTTATTTTATTAAAAATCCAAAAAAAGTGATAACCAAATAAAATTGGGACTGCTAACATTACTTGACCCTAAAATTCACCAAAAAGAAGAATCGTGTATTGGGGCGAGTAATCCCCTCATTGTCTTCGCTTTTATTTGCTCGCGCACACACTAAGGTTAGAGCCCAAAATCCCATTCAGCCTCCTAAGTGTTTGCGCAACTTCTTGACTTCTCACCTAACTCTAAAACAGACAAGATTAAAAAGACCGCACTTTGCGGTCTCTACCGAGTTGAGTAGGTGAATTGAGGGTTTGTCTTGTTTCATTTTTGCTTGTGATTGTTCTGTGTGTCCTAGATCATACCTGCGCATTTGCGCCTTTTTCTTCACTCTCTTGACTTGA
This sequence comes from Ottelia alismoides, assembly GCA_037367405.1. Lineage (NCBI taxonomy): Eukaryota > Viridiplantae > Streptophyta > Magnoliopsida > Alismatales > Hydrocharitaceae > Ottelia > Ottelia alismoides. Next base: position 4,380 of record JAZKJV010011417.1, read on the forward strand.
CCTTCGCGCTCCCCCGAATCACTTCCTTTTGTTTTCGAGATGGACCCCTGGAGTGCATTTTATCCGGACTTTGCGGACCCCTCGCTCGCTCCAGCCGGTCCACCTCCCTTTTATCAGGAGGATCCTCCTCCTATTTTTTCTGATTTTTGTACATACCCGCCTCAGCCACAGTATCAGACTTCGGACTTCTATCCACACCCACCCCCACCTGTGTATTATCCATCTTCACATTCACATCCACCCGAGTCTGACCTGATGGAGTCACCTCCCTCGATCTCTATGAGTGATATCTTGAATCGGATGATAAAGCGCATTGATTTGATAAATGATGATGTTGCTTTCTTGAGGAAGAATCAGATTAATGCTCCTTTCGTCGGGAATACGACTTCACTTGTAGATGATCATGGGAGCTTGCAATCGCCAAAAATACAAAAAAATGAGAAAAATTTAAAAGACCAAAAAGATTTCGGGAGACACTTGGTTGATCAAGATTTTGAGGAGAGAGTCCACTTGCCAGAACCCTGGACCACACATGCATTCACATCCAGTCCCACCTTTGACCCCGAGGATGCCGCTGTACAGACTGCTCTTGGCATGCCTCGTGTATATGCTGATTCTGACTTCCTCCCTTGTATGGAGGAAGTCCAAAAATTCAAAAAAATGCTATCTGAACCCGAAGTGGTGGCTACTATTCATGAGATTATCCGTGCCCCACTTCAGCAGGCCATGACCCAATTATCTGCTCCTCTTCCCAAGAAGAGAAAGCGGAGGAGCAGATCTGAGCGTCACATTCTGACCATGGCCACTGCCCTCGCCATCACACACCGTCCCATTCCCAAGAGGAAGAACACAGCTACACCTTTCATCACTTGCACCATCTCTGACCATACTTGTGATCGCACTCTCTTAGACGGCGGTGCTTCGATTAGCATACTACCCTTCTCGCTGGTACAGTCTCTTCACTTAGGGCCTCTCAAGAAGACCAGGATGATCGTTCAGTTTGCTGATGGATCTATCAAGAGGCCGAAGGGTATCCTTGAAAACGCCGTCATTTTTATTCAGGGCACGAGCCACCATGTTGATTTTGTCGTGTTGCCCATGGAGAACTCCACAGGGGAGCCATCTCCAATCATCCTGGGACGACCATTCCTCGCCTCTGCGAGGGTCGTTATTGATTATGGATCAGGAGAGGTTCGTTTCCGTCCTGTTGACGGGAACGAAGTGTCGATCACCGCACCCACAGTTGAGCAGAGACCTGCACCTGATGCACCTTCACCGATCATAGCTGACTCTGAGGCCCGTGACCGATCTGATGCCACTAGAGATACTTCCTTAGCGACCATTGATGAGACCCGACGGATCCCCCGAAAGGGGAGGAAGTCGGAAAGCATGGACCTCACTGATCCTCCTCCTGGTGTGTGGCGATGTGTTGATGAGATCCAGAGTATTTATGTGATTGAACCATTTGATCAGGGGGCAGACACCAAGATAATTGAGGATGCTTATGATGTTGCCCATTACTTTGAGAGACCTCCTAAGGCAACAAATGACCCAGGTAAGACTAGACAGGACGGACCTAGTTTGACTACTTCCACTGATAAATCCGTTCCTGGCCCTTCACAGGTCAAGATGATTGAGGTCGGTTATGATGCTGCTGTTTATTTTGAGAAATTCAGACCTCTTGCTGAAGACAAGGATTCAGGTGAGAATCTTGAGGACGATCTGAGTTCGTATACTTCCACAGATGATTTCGTTCCTTTTGATTTTGACCTAGACGAGGACTCGCAGGACGACTCCGATTACACTTCTTCTGAGGATGATGAGTTTGTCCCATTTCACTTTGATATCGGCGAGACTTCCAAGGCCGGACCTAGTCGTACTTCTTCCACTCACCAGTCTGAGCCTTCACACCATAGGACCACCAAGGGAGAACCGAGCCATACCGCTTCCATCGATCAGTTCGTCCCTTTCCGTTTTGATTCCACTGAGGGCCTTCACCGTGTCGACCCTGATCGGTCTCCGTCCACTGTGGACCCCGATGTCGACATACACCATATCCGATCTATCCCTCAGCGGTCTCGCAAGAAGGTCTGCTTTCCACCTTCTTGATCATATGTACATCCACCTCTGTTGTACATTCTCCTTTATTCATCTTTCCATCTCCCGTTTTTGCTCGTCTACCCATTTCTCGTGTTTGCCTTGCTTAGGACGTACTTTGTCCTACGTATAGGAGGGGTAGATGAGTTGAGTGTTCTTTCTTTGTCAGCGTCATCACTCCTGTTGTTGCCTATACTTAGGGCTTCTTTTACCCTAAGTATAGGGGGAGTGATGTGTACGTCCTCATGATCTCTTCTTCCATCTTAATCTTTTTTCTTCTTTTCTTCTTTTCTTCTTTTCCTCTTCTATCTTCTTCATCTACCCAAAAGGTGCCGCCCCTTGTAGACAGTCTTCTATACTTAGGACGTACTTTGTCCTAAGTATAGGGGGGTTGGCACCCCGAGTGATTCTACTCTTTTCGATCCTCTTCATTGTCTCCTCATCTTGTCTATACTTAGGGATATCTTACCCTAAGTATAGGGGGAGACAATCTGAGTACGATCTGTTCATTCCCACCCTTGACCCTCCCTGCGTTGTGTACAGTCTGCTATACTTAGGATTATTTGATCCTAAGTATAGGGGGGACGGTCAACTTCTCATTTATTGATTCATTCATTTATTTCTTTATTCTTTAGACTTGTCTATACTTAGTACGAGTTATGTCTTATCTTTTCTCTCCGATCTATGAGGACATAGCTCAAGCTAAGTATAGAGGGGTCGTATATACTGCATATATACTTTAGCCATAACTCGTACTTTCGGATTTTCCTAATAATATGGCTAATAATTCTTTAAAATTCATTAAAAATCCTTAATAAAAAGATGTGATAATTCCTCAAATTCTTTTTGTAGTTACTGATTAATAAATCAGGTGAAAATGTTTTTTGCAAAATGTTTGAAAAATAGTTTGAAAATCGTTGTGAACATTTATTGAAAACTATTTTGAAAATATTTTGTTTCGTGTTTTCAACCTGTGTGGATTGAAAAATTTCTTTTCTTTGTGTGAAATAAAATGTTTGAAAAATGATTTGCAAATGGTTTGAAAAATGGTTGCAAAAATGATTTGAAAAACCTATATATACTGTTTTTAAAGCCTTTGCAAAATGATTTTCAAATGTGTGTAAAATGTTTGTAAAAACTATTTTGGACTATAGTTTTCAAAAATTGTGTGTAAATTGTTTTCAAATAAATTTGAGAAATATACACATCACACCAAAAATCCACTATATGTATATATATATATATGTATAAAATTGATCACTTACCCTTGTAAATTCTTAAAATCCACTTCTTGTGTATATAAGAAGCACTCCCGTGTACATATTTTCACCTAGTGTTCAGCCAAAATCTTTTTGTTTTCAAAAATTCCCAAAAACATTTGCAAAATTAAAATCCAAAAACATTTGAAAAATCTGTTTGAAAAATACCAAAAAATTGCATCTGCATGCATCATCTTTTCAAAAATCCATAAAAAGTTCAAAATCTTTGAAAATTGCATCACAAAAATATTTTCTGCGTTGCATTGCATAGCATTCGCATTTTTTCGGATTGAGTTTGATAGTTGAACAAGTCTGAGTAAAATCCGAAGATTGGAGCTTGATTGGACCTTATAATCTACCTAATAACAGGAACCTTATAGGAACTGGGTTTGAGGTACTTCAGGTCTAGTTGACTTAATTCTTTGAGGATCACGGGACTTAGTTCAATGGATTCTTGACTGCCTAAGTAGAGTATTTCGAAGCACACGCACGACTCTTGTTGATAATGACCTTACTTGGACACCTGCACCTTTCACATGGCTCAACTCAGTTGGAGTGGTGAGGGGATTGGATTTGCCGGTATGAGACGCACACAAGTGGAAACATTTGTCCTCCTCTAGGGAGGGAAGTGCACCCCAACCCGTCCAGTGATTAGGAAGTCTAAAGACAGGAGGTTGTGGGTTGCGATAAAGCTTCAAAAGAGGGATAGTCTACTGGCTCATGAGGAAAAACTCCTTATGTAAATGCTGCTGTATATAGTATTCAAAAAAAAAAAAGTTCAGGCATGTACAAAAATAAAAAGCCTGCAAGTATGTACAAAGTCAATAAGCAAGCTTGAGTTCCAAAGTCATATCATGTGAGCCTGCAGCAGGATGACTTGACTACACTGGTCTTGCATCCAAGGATAGGTAGCTACACTGGCTACCGTCCATTCTTCTCTTCACCCCCTCCTCTTGAGCTGGTTGCCACTTGAACTTAGAAGGGAATACACCGCTCCTCGAGGATGGAGTTGCTGGATTGGGGAATCATTGGGTTGTCGTACTAGAGAAGTCAGTTTCTTTGTCATTCTAGTTGGGGAGAGCCACCATCACTTACACTGTACGAGTCAGATTCATAGTCGTAAGGGTTTGCGTATGAGTTGAAGTATTTCTGACCTGGCTATTGAGGAGACTTGAGCAGAGTTTTGGGATTCTCAGGGACTGTTGGATTTCAAACACGGTTCTCATTAAGGTTCCGCCCGCACTAAAATTCCAAAGGTCCGACTTAAGCTCCAAACTTTGATTTTGCGAAGACAAGTTTGATAATCAAATAAAATCCAAGTTCTTCTTTTTCTTTTCTTTCTTTTTCTTTCTGCACTTATTGCATAAGTGTTTGCTAGGGACTAGCAAAGGTAAAGTATAGGGGGATGATGAATCCACATTTCATCATCTTTATTCTATCATTTTGGCACCTAAAACCCTAGCAAATGCATGTAAATAGCCTTAAATCAAGCATCTTAGCATTCATGCATGTGCATTTCAATAGTGTATAAAACACTGTAATTAAGGCCAAAATAATAGAATAAATAAAGAAAAGAAAAGAATAAAATATTGTAAATATTTTATGACCCAAAACCCCCGAGACCTAGGCATCTTGATGAATAGGTCGACAAGGAATAAAGTAGGGGGAGATAAGGCCAAAAACACAGTCCAAATACCTATACTTGTTATTCATTCTTTATTCATTTTGGGACCTATTTTTGGTTCCACTTTTTATACATCAAATAAAGAAACTTTACACATGAAAGTTGTAGATAAATTAATAAAGAAAAATACAAAATTGATTTCACAGAAAAATAATGTACAGATAAAAAGTTATGGTCTGAATAAAAATCCTGAATGCCAACTTCCCAGACCTGTATCTCACAAACGATAACTCCAAATGCAGCGTACTCACCTTTAATTGTATATAGAAGAAAATAAGCTATCCAATGGCGGTGGTTTCACATTTGGCGGAGCTACGGTTTGAAAGTTGGCTTTTGGACCCACATTGTATACTTGTACATATTAAAATATTCAATTTATTATTTATCTATTATTTTTATAATTTTATATTTTTATAATGTTGTAAATAATACTTATAATAATTATGTACATTAAAATAAGAATAAAAGCCTAAATAAAATACAAAATAAAATACTGGTATAATAGAGTACATAGATACATTACATATACTTATACCTATATAAAATACCTTTATATTTTATTTAATATACAAAATATATCAGAAAATTAAAATAAAAATATATTTGTGTATATAAAAGTATTTTATAATTTTAGAAAATAAAAACCAAAATCAAACAAATTAAAAATACCTAAATGAAAATAAAATACTTAAATATATAGATATAGATACCTATAGGGGTATAAATGCAAACTTGTAAAAATATACTTCATAAAAATAAATAAAAATCATAATAAAATAACTTATAAAAAAATAAACATTTTTTATTTTATAATTAAAAATCAATAAAATCATTTCCTATTTTTAAATGAATTAATAAAATCTTTTTTGCAGGTTTTTCCTGGTTGGTCCACGTGGACCAACCAGGAGGCTCTGACAGTTGACCTCGGGTCAACTGTCTGAGCCAGCTCCTGTTCATGTCAGATGTTGGGTTTTTCGCCCACTTTCGCCCTTTTTTCGAGGCCTCTCCATTCACCATTTGAGGTCGACGTCTTCTGCAAAAATCTTCCCCTATCCTTCATCTTTCACGCCCATCGATTGTATTGGGGATTGGGCCTCTGACGCGCTCGATATGCCTCGTTGAAAGTGCCCTGTTCACCATGTTCAAAACCAGCCCCTTTCACCCCTTTTGATTTTTGAACCGCTTTAGCTTGAGCTTTTCCCTCCGAGGGCTTGCAAGGAGGTCTCCTGTGACAGAGGTGCGACCTCCAACCTTGTCGAGGCGACCACCTAGCTCGGCGGCGCGTTCCAACCCCATCTCCGGCGGCCTAGCCACCGTGAGGTTCTTCCTCGTGGTTCCACTCCACTCGAGGGCTTTTTCTTCTTGTTTTTCTTCTAAGTAGATAGCTGTTAGCATAGGTTTTCGTTTCGTCGATTTAGATTATCATTTCAACCTTCAAACAGTGCTGGACACCATCACGAACACCTCGCCGGAGTTCTTGAACTCCGGCCATCATCCCCGCCATTCCACTTCACCCATTCCACTCGCGCTCGCCCTGTGGACCATCTACTGTGGTTTGTGTTCTTATTGCAGGTGCCAGGGGCTCGAGAGACTCCCATCAGGAGTCGTTTTTGACAAAGGAAGCGACCTGGGGGCTTCCCTTCTCCTTCATCGCGCGGCGGACCCTCGGCCTTGTCTAGGCCATTTTGCGGCCGTCATTCCCTTCTGGGATGTTCCAGGAAGCTCTCTGCATCATCGGAGGGGAGTAGGGGACACAGAGCTTGCAGATTTTGGCGGATTTACTTCATTCACGCCGTGTTCTAGGCGTGTTCTTGCTGCACTGCTCCAGTCCGTCGATTCCCCAGGCGTTCTTCCAGCGCTGCTGCAACCGTTGGATTGTGCGTGCCCAGATCCGTTCGATCGACGTCAAGCTCTAATCCGGGCCGCACATCCGCGAAGGGGTACGGGCCGTCGCGACTTCGACACGTGGCATAAGTGAAATCTCATCAGCCGTCGGATTGCCCCATTGACTGGGTATTTTGCATAATTTTCCCAGCGATTTTTGTATTTAATATTTAACACTTAATCTTTCATCTGCAGTTGTAATTTTTTGTAATAATTGCTAAAAACCCCCTGAAGTCTTTATATTTGCAGTTTAATCCTTGCCAGCCCAGCGCACGTGCGTGGCACGTGCGCGTGGACATTTTGCGGGCAGGACCCTGGCAGTTTTGGGTTTTAATTTTTAGACCGTTAAGTATTTTGTCACGTTATATATTTCTGGTTGTTTTGCATCTAAGCCCCCGGGTTTTCAAGATATTACATACGTGCCCCTCCCAGGCGCGCGCGTAACGCACGTGATCCTGGGAGTTTTTGCAAGGAAGCCTTTGCGGCTTTGGGTATTGGTTTTTGGCCCAGAAACATTTTGTTGCAGTGTATATTTTTGAGGAAAAATTGCAGGGGCACCCTCGTAGTTTTGTATTTTTGCAGAAAGGTCCCTGCCAGGTCTGTGTAATGTTTAGATGCTTGTTGTATTTATTTGAAATATCATTTTAACCCCAAAAATTCCACAAAAATAGACTTAAGTTCCTGGATGAGTATACTTTCACGCCATATATTTAGTTTTTGATTTTATTTTATTTTCCTATTTATTAAAAATCAAAAACTCTCATTTTGTGTACTGTCTACCTTAGAAAATACCAAAAAATATTAAACCATCTCCAAAAATTCCAAAAAAATTACCTAGTGTCTATTTTATCCTATTTTAGTGTCAGTCCAAAAATCATTAAAAATTTCAAAAGAAAAACACTAAAAATCTCAAAACACTTAAAAACTTCAAAAAAATATAAAAAATAGTAGAAAAATCCAAAAAATATAAACTCAGCTTCTGTTTACTCCTGATTTTGTTACTTTTATTAGAAAAATAGTGTGAAACATTTTGGCTACTGGTTGGTATTTTTAGATCTCATTTTATTCCCAGCCAGCCCTATTTCCACTGTTTTACCCTATTTCAGTAATTAAAAATATCAAAAACATCTGGAAAAACCCCCAAAATCACAAAAACAGTAAAAAACCCTAAAAAGATTAAAAATATGCTGTTTCTGAATTTTTGAGCATTTTTGTGCATTTTTATAAATATTTTACTTTGCCTTGTCTTATATTGCCTTTACTTTCCAATATTGAAAAAGAAACAAAAAAAATATAAAATATAAATTATAAAAAAATCAAAAAATCAAAATCAAAATACAAAATTGAAAATTAAATTAAAAATAAAAAAAATTAAAAATTGAAAACCCACAAAAATTGTAGTTGCTTGATTGCTTAGTGTAGACACTTCACACACTCACATATTTGTGCATTCATTTGCTTGGACTACACTGTTTGCTCCCTGTGTTCGAACTCTCTGCATACTTGCCCTTTACATCATTTGTGCAGAGTTAAAAATAAATTTTAACTCCACATTTATTTCTAATTATTGATTTTTAGTGTGGGTTAATTGTTGATCTTAGCAGGATTTAGCGTGGTCAACACACGACTGAGTTCACGCTTTGTGCTGAACTTAAGACCACCTATTTTCGGCTAAATCAATGGGTAGAGGGGCTATTTATAGGCTACAGAAAACCGCTAACCATAGTTAGAAAACCATGATTTAGACCTTAACCGCGGTTAGCGGCAATGGTTTTGGCCCGTGATTTTGACCAAAATTTATCCAAAACTTATAGAACTTTCTAGAAGACTCCGGATTCTCTAATGACGCTTTATTAGCGCTAATCGTGAATCGTGATTTAACATTTGCAGCTTACGTTTAACTTTTACTAACCATTGATTAGTGTGCGCTAATGATCATTAACGATCCTCAATTCATCGTTAGTTTCTTTAATCATATTTAATTAGTCTTAATGACGATCATTGAGAGTTAATGACGTCTTAAACCTCCTTACTTTTCTTTCTTCCGAAAATCGTAACAAATCAAAACGAAGTCCGATTTACACGAAACAAATTCCATTGGTTTCCTCTTGACGAGCCGAATTTTGTGATATAGGATCCGAGAGACAGCCAAGCTTGAGGCTTTACAATAAATGGGTAGGGGAGGCTATTTAATGGCTTTAGAAAACTGCTAACCATTATTAGTAAACCATGGTTTAATCTTTAACTACAGTTAACAGTCGATGATTTTGTCAAAGCTTATCTGAAACTTAAGACCTAAGTTAGAATCTTTTAGAACCTTCTAGATTTGCTAATGATGCTTAATTAGCGCTAATCATGATTAACTTTCACTGATCGCGGTTTAACTTTCACGAATACTTAACTTTCCCTGACCTATGACTAGTGTTCGCTAACGGTCATTAGCGGTCCTTAACCTGTCATTAGTTTCTTTAGTCGTACTTAATCAGTCTTAATGACGGCCATTAAGGATTAATGACATCTTAATTCCCCTTACTTTTTTTTCTTCTGAAAATCATAACAATTCGAAACGAAGTCCGATTTACACTTAACAAATTCCTTTCGTTTCCTCTTGATGAGCCGGATCATATGATACAGGATCCGAGAGGAGCCTAGTTCAAGGCTTTACAATCTCTTTCTCGACATGGCTTCCCACATACATGATTTGTGCTGATGAGGAGATGTATGACTACAACCTCTTGCTTAGTGCTAGTGAATGGGCATCCAGAAGGTTTCTTTTTTCATCTGCAAAAGAGGGGTCAGACGTGGTGTCCTCTAGGTCCTCAGCCTTTTGTTTTGGCGGCAAATGCTACGCCAAAGATGGGTTCTCGAGCAGTTGACATAGCTTCTGTACGGGTTATCGGTTGGACAGTTGCCATGATAGTGACGTAATTTTTTCATGGAGGGAGGAGCCTGAGAGGTAGCATGGACTATTATAGTGCTTGCCCTTTTTGGGAAGATCTATGGCCCCAAAATCAACTGCGAGAAGTTGATGTTCGTACCTTCTAGTATGCTAGAAGAGGAGGTGGGAGCACGCGGGATCTCTCTACATACCCAACAGGGAGTCCTTCCAATCAACTATCTACTACTACTTGTGGTCAATGGATGTCTTCATCAAGCATATTGAATGGTAGTGGTGGTGCAGATTGAATGAAGACATGCATGTCAACGTGCTTCTTGTTTCTCATGAGGGGAGCATCTGGTCCTTTTGAAGGCATTGTTATCTGCTATAATATTCTTCTTGTTGTCTAAGGTTCCCCTGTGCGGATTCATACATTTATGGAGACTTATTATGACAATTCTTTTGGTATGGGACAATGTGATCCTCAGGGGTTCCTCTGGTTTGGTGGCATGCTACCTGAGGTTGACAGTGGTATGGGTGTCCTTGACCTGAGTCCGATGAACAACACCCTTCTAGCAAAGCAGGATACACACATCTAGGATAGCGGTTCAGATCTTCCATGTTCATTGTTGCGGAAAATCTATGGTGTTTCGGAGGTTCTCTCATGGAGATCAAACTAAGTGCATGTGCACTCTATTTTGTACAATGATGTGCTCCATCCTTCCCCATATCTTATCTTCCCCAAGGGCATGTCTTAGCATTGAGCACTCCTTCCGATTTGAATGGATGATTGGTCTGGGCACGGGGCTCTCTATGATCAATTTCCCAAATTATTTGCTATGGATGTAAACCATCGTGAGTGAGTGGTGAGTAGTGATTGATAGTGCTTATTCACATCAATTTAACGTGGAGCTCTCAGAGCAACAAATGGCATGCCTCTTGAGAATGAGGGAGTTCCTCATTCAGGTAGGGGTTCCCTCAATCGGACGGAACCATTGGGTTTAGATGGATGATCAATTCTAGGGGAAAATGCATACAAGATTCTTTACGCTTCATTATTGCTTTTTATCCAAAGATAGCTATGCCAACCTCATAGAAGATATGGACGTGGAGGATCCCAATCCGAGGCAAGGTATTCATGTGGCTATTAGGTAAGGAGCGGGTGATGACAGGTACATGGAGAATCATGTTATCCTCTAGGGATGATGGCTCATGTCAACGCGTTGCCGAAGGCATTAAGGACATTGTCCACCTATTTTTTACTAGTTCATCACCGAGAGAGATAAAGGAAAAGTTTGCTCTCACATGGATCTAAACAGAGAATTCCTAACCTCCTGGGATTCGATGGAGAATTCGTGCAATATGTAGTCACCCGTGAGGATCCATGCGGTGGCCACTTTGTGGGCAATTTAGCTTTGCAAGGAAATGCATGATTTTCCGAAGAGATGGATTGTATGTTGAGAATGTTCTTAAACATACCAAAATCATTCAAGATTCTCGATCCTTGTACCTTTAATACATAACATGTAAATATAAAGTTATTAGGTGCACACCTATGAGGTATTGCATTCTTCCTTCTTTCCAATTTATGGGTTTTTCATCCAAACCAGTCAACTCAAGCCGCTCACCTAAATATCCAAACTGATTGGGCGGTAGGTGGTCCTTTGTCAACCCAAAGAGACTGTTCGATTGGGGGGTTACTCCACAAAATCCATATATTTAACCCACTAGCGGGTCCCACTCTCTCTCTCCATCAAAAAATATTATACCATCATATCATCTAAAAATTATAAAATACTCAACTTTTACTCATTATTCCAAACTTCAATACAATCACATCACAACAACTATCCACTTTTTCAAATTCCAATACAATCATATCATAATAACTACTCACTTTTTAAATTTCAATACAATCACATCACAAAAACCCTCTCAACACTTAACCCATCAACTAAATATCAAAACATAATAAGAGGATATCCTCTGTCAGATAAACCACGAACCAAACGCCACGAAGTTGCTTAGCCCAAAGCTAATCGTACCTATCCAAATCCATCAAATACCGAATAGGCGGCGCCACTTCTGGCCCTAAAGAACACCGGAGACGCTCCCGCCGGAAGCCCGTCGCCGCATCGCCTAGAGAGAGAGAGAGAGAGAGAGAGAGGAGATGGAGGGAGGCGATGAAGGTGCGGAGAAGGTGGTGGATTCCAAGGACCTCCAACAGCAGAGCAAAGCCCTTGACAAGCTCACCGATCGCGTCGAGGACCGTCAGCTCGACTCCACCCGCGTCCTTGAGGTGTCCCCTCTTCTTTTCTGTCCTCTTATCCCTTCCTTATGATGATCGATATAGTTGTTGGTCTGTTGCGATTGCAGGCTATGGCATCCCTTGCTTCTTCTGCTGAATCGGACTTGAACGCCATGAGGCTTAGGTAAGGGGCTTCGTCTATGGCTTCACTTTTACTGAAAGAGTTCTTAAAGAACGTCTTTTATGTGCTCCAAGTGATGTTTGATGTTTAAGGATGGATATAATATGAAATTTGAATAAACGAGGTGCTTCTATGTGGAAGTAGAGTATATGCTGTTCGTTGTTACAAATGGAGGTTTAAGGTGGATCCGTGTACCTCCTCGTATGCCATCTGTTCGCTCTTTGTAATGCCTCACTGCATTTGTAGCTCCCTCACTTTCGATGAGGAGGCAAATGAGTTGTCACTGACAGGAATGGCCTTGAGAAAGATCCATCAGTAAACATCTAGTTTAGTATAAACACGAATCATCTAATTGTCAAAGTTGGTAAATACTCGCTCCTAGTTGTTCTATTATTCTATATCATATGAGTATATGGTCTTGAGATTTGAGGAACTCGCGATTATCAAAATGTATAACAGAGCAAATGCAGAGTTTTCTGCTATGTGCATTATCCAGAGTAATTAGACGACGAGGGTGTGGAGATGCTCTGACTTGTGGATTACACGATAAGTAGAATGTTGCAAGAGATTATTCACATGTCAAGAAGGACACAGTAGGTTATCATCTGTGTGAACGTAGGTGGAGGTACTATAGAGTACAAATTTGGAAGGTATTACCTTTGCGTCGAGCTTGGTTGGTATAAGTGGTTGGAGGGTAGATTGTCATTATGCGGACAACTTCGAATATGGACCACTATAGCCTTGCCATAGGATCAAGAGCAACATGGAAGTATTTGGGAAACATATTGTGGGATCTCTCCTTTCATGTAAGCTACACTTGCCACCATCAAGTCGACTTGATTTGCACTACTACAAAAAGTTGGAACTTACAACATGTAGGGAACTTGTTACTGACAACTTTCATACGTAGTCATTACATACATGAGCATGTGAGTTCGACTTGGTACACCATGTACAACTACATTTCTACACCAATTAAGGTATTATTATATACTGACTTGGTACTATTCCATGCATCACCTGAGCACCATTATACAGTAAATCTCCTTGTTAACAATGACTTATACATCCGTTACCAAAAGCATATGCACAATCACTGATATCATTCCTTAATCTTGAAGTTGAAGGATGGTTGCCCCTACTTTTATTCCATATACATTGGCCTTTAGGTTTTGATATCTCTCAAGAAAGTCGTGCAATTAGTGAATTTTTTGTGAATTCCAACCAATTGTCGTTTAAGCTGGTGAATCCTCTTGCTACAATAAGAATATCGGGATCTAAGTTTATAATGTGACCTCATGTATTATTAGATTGCAAATGGTTATATGTGATAATGTTACTGGTCTTTTGTATAAGTGCAGGCCCTTTTTTCTTTCAAAAAGAGACGATGTTATAGGTTACACAACAAATCATGATATATCACTTACTTTTTCACTTACAAGAACCCGAGGAGACCATTTCAAATGGAGTATCATCCCTTGTTATTGAAAGTCATGAACATAGAAACCAAATATAATGGCTTATTTTTTATACTTGAAATTAGCAACGAATGTCCTATTCGTTGTTATATCATTAATGATAATCTATATAGCAATGCTTATGTGTTGCTATTTTTCAAAATTTTAACTAATCATCCCTAAATTCGAACTAAAAAATTAGCAATGATTATTAGCTAAAATTTTGAAAAATAACAATAGATAAGTGTCAATATATGCACCATTGTTATTGATATCACGACATATACGGTGTTCATTACTAAGTTCAAATATAAAAAATAATTTTGCTACAAATAATAGCGTTGTTATATATTTAACGACAAACGATATAGTGTCATTCTTTTTTAAAAAGCGTCAACATAGACCCATTTTGTTGTAGTGTATGTGTATTAGAGAAAGCATTTACTACATATTATATTTATCTAATATATTATATATTCTATGGATTTTCTTATCATAATACATTTAGTGCATTATAGCTTCTTCTTATTTGTTTGTTTTATTTTATGGCTTATACACCAATATTTCAGTATTCGACATCATTCTGAAAAAATTGATTTTTAGATCTATTTCCATATTTTTTTAGAGATATCAACGAATTCTTTGAAAATATTTGTTCCAAGCTTGGCAAAACAACATCACAATTAATGTTTGAGACCATAAAAATGCTTCCTTGAAGTTAATATGTAAAGGAATATATATAGATTCTTCAACGTGAACATGTGACACACCATAGAACACTACATACAGGTTAGCATAATTAATAAATTTAATAGTAGAAGAATCGGCACTTAAACTAGTACTGTCCAGACTTATATCTTAAACTCATTAGGTATAATATGCTTTATATCTTTAGTAAAAAGTTCGGATGTTCTTGAATATTATCACGTAAAGCTTGGATCTAACACAATGTTTGCATCATCCAAAAAATCAAGCTCATATCTAACACAAACATTGGACCTGTCACATTTAAGCTCGAAACTTAGTTTGTTGAATATTCTTGATTAATGTACAAATTTATTTTTCAAAACTTCAAAATGTTTAAAATAAATAGATATTGGGTGTAATTTCATACCTTGAATAAAAGAAGCGACTCATTGGAAAAATCACTGCAAACCATATTCTTTTATAGCTTTGAAGCACCACATATTTCAGCAACGACAGGTGAACTGAGTGATAATCGAGGGGATCTTGCACATTAAAATCAGCCCCACAATCTCGTTAGATATATTGTGTATAGCTTGTAAAATATGGAAAATTGACAATCATTGTTGAATTGATTTTCCAAACTCGACCAACCTAACAAAAGTTAGTCGATTAATCGAGTCGGCTATGTAGTTTGAGTTGGTTGGGGTGGGGTGGGGTCAACAACCAAATAAAAACACTTTTGGTCACTAGTTGGTCTTGCCACCAATGAGTCTATCCTTCCATTTGATTAGTCTTCCAGATATAAAATAAGGATGATTTTTGATATTATTTTATTACAACAACAACAAAGCCTTTTTCCACATTAAGTAGGGTTGGCTAATATTATTTTATTAACTATTTTATTTTTTTCTTGAAGTACGCAAAGAAGTAACGCACACATTTAATTTATTAAAAATCAATTTCCATGTCATATTAGTCTTATAATGATTTTTATTGATTTAGAGAAGGCTTATGATTTTGTTCCACGAGATATATTATGGAGAATTTTGGATAAGAGACGGGTACCTGTCCTATACATTAACCTCATAAAGGACATGTATGACATGGCTTCATCTTGTGTAAGGATCCAATCTGGTAAGAGTGATTATTTTGACATCAACATTGATTTGCATCAAGGTTCAACTTTGAGTCCATTACTTTTTACTTTGATTATGGATGAGTTGACAAGTCACATTCAGGACGAGATACATGGTGTATGTTATTCGCTGATGATATTGTGTTGATTGATGATACTAGAAATGGAGTAAATGAGAAGCTTGAGGTCTGGAGATATGCAGTGGAGACTGAAGGATTTCGTTTAAGTAGGGATAAGACTGAATATATGGAGTGCACTTTTGATGGAAGCAATGGTGAGGAATTGAGGTGAAGATCAGTGACGATAACAACCATAAGAGAGATTCTTTTAGATACTTGGGATCTATTTTGCAACATGATGGGGAAATTAATGGAGATATTGTTAATAGAATTAATACATGTTGGCTAAAGTGGAGAGGAGCCTTTATTGTTCTATGTGATAAGAAAATTCCTTTAAAAATCAAAGGAAAGTTTTACAAAGTAGCTGTAAGACCCGCTATGCTCTATGGATCTGAATGTTGGCCCGTTAACCATAGACATATACAGAGAATGCTAGTAGCAGAAATGAAAATGTTAAGGTGGATGTGTGGACACACACGTAAAGATCTGTTTGGGAATGATGTAGTCATAAGAAAATTGGTATAGCTCCAATTAAGGATAATATACGAGAAAACCACTTAAGGTGGTTTGACCATTTGCAAAGGAGGTCGGTTGATGAACCGGTTAGGAGATGCGAGTTTTGGGATGTTGAGTCGGCTAAGAGAAGGCGGGGAAGGTCCTAGAAGTGTTGGAATGAGACTATATGAAGGGATCTTAGTTTTTTGGATCTAAGTTTGAGATTGACCCAAGATAGATCTGAATGGAGGCAAAGAATCCATGTAGCTGACCCTACTTAAATTGTTGTTGTTGCTGTATGTTAGTCTTGTATGACAAAATCTATTTGAATATATAAAAAAATAAGCATTTGAATTATCTTTTATATTTAAAAATATTAAAAACGAAGGTGCGTCGCCAACCCCTTCTCGGCCGTTGCACCTCGCCAAGGGTATACCCAGGCCTCCGTGGCCTCAACCATCTCTCACCCAGGCTTGCCAAGCCTTTAAGGCTTCACCCGACCCTCTTGGACCACCATCTAGACCTCCTGGAGCCCTGCCCAGTCTTCCTGGACCTCTAGCAAGACCTTTTAGAGCCCCGTCCAACCCTCTAGAACTCCTTCCAGCTCTCCTAGACCTTCGTTAGGACCTTTGGGACTCATCAGATGTTGCCGTGCATTTTTTGCACCTTCCTAGGTACCGCCAGGGTCCTCGAGGACCTCACGATCTGCTGTGCAACGCGTTTCCAACCTTTTGCATGCCCAAACGTGAGTTTTAGGGCACTTCTCAGACCTTGTATGCATACTTGATCAACCACAAGGCCTTCTTGATCTCTATACTTGACAACAATGACATTTACTACTGAGACAAAGACCTTGTCCACGAGCATGATGACACAAGGCACTGCTATTAAACTCTAGAGCACCAAGAATTGTGTGCTACGGTCTCATTCTTTCAAGGTGTTCATTGATGAACAACGAAAAATCTATGTCTTGGCTAAAGTTCCTCTAGATGAGAAGGAGAAAGGCTATGACAACTGACAGATAGACAACTACCATGTTATCAATTGGACAACCAATAGTGGTGAGGCACATATTGCCTCGAATCTCCTTTACAAACCA
Source organism: Ottelia alismoides (assembly GCA_037367405.1). Lineage (NCBI taxonomy): Eukaryota > Viridiplantae > Streptophyta > Magnoliopsida > Alismatales > Hydrocharitaceae > Ottelia > Ottelia alismoides. The sequence goes on from JAZKJV010011417.1 coordinate 21,603, forward strand.
TAAATACTCCCAGAAGGTGACAACCCCGTTTTGCAGACATCTATAGGTAGATCTGGTCTGCATCTTAGGGCGATTCTACTCTTGTTGAGTACTCCAGGCATCTACTTGCCTTTACGAGGAGCTTGCGATTTTTCAGCCCTCATGTTGTACCAAACATGTATAAGAGCGTTTGGACTGGCGGGTATATCGCTTTCTTGATGGCCTGCTAGATATTATGCAGTACATGAGCAATTTCTGATATCAGATACACTGCCAAGTGCCAACTGCCAGGTTGTCAATTGGATGACCAACCGTGTTGACACACATATTGCCTCGAATCTCCTTTACAAGGACACGACCAATGAGATGTGGTGGGATTTTTAGCAGATATACTCCCAGAATACGACAGTCATGTCCTACAGACATCTATAGGCGGATCTGATCTGCATCTCAGGGTGATTCAACTCTCGTTGAGTACGAAAAGCATCTCGGTAGCATGTATGATGAGCTTGCGATCTTCCAGCCCTCATGCTGTATTAAACATGTACAAGAGCATTCAGATTGGCATGTATATCGCTTTCTTGATGGCTTGCATTCCCGATATCATGCAGTAAAAGAGCAATTTCTAATATCAGATACACTGCCAAGGATGAAGGTCATTGTGGAAAGAATACTTCGTTGTTATTTCCTAGAGCCTAATGGTTCTCTTATATTGAAGAGAGAAACCCTAATGGGTAAAATACATACCACGGACAAATAAATAAACTGTGAAATAGTAACATGATATAAAAACTCTTCAACACTCCTCCTCAAGTTGGAGCATAGATGTCTATCAGGTTCGGCTTGGAACATCTCTGAAGGGTCCTCGGACTAGAGCCTTGGTGAGGATGTATGTTGTCTGCTCACTTGAGCTGACATAAGATGTAGAAATAAGGTCCTTCTGAATCATATCTCGACTGTAGTGACAATCTACCTCGATATGCTTGGTTCTCTCATAGAAATCTGGGTTGTTGGCAATGAACAATGCAACCTGGTTGTCGCATTGGAGGTGCATAGGAAGATGCACCTCAATAGCTAGGTCAGTCAAAACGGATCTGACCCACATCATCTCTGTGCTTCCTTGTGCCACAGCTTTGTATTCTTATTCAACACTTGATCTGGGGACAACTGTTTGCTTCTTTCTCTTCCATGATACTAATGAATTCCCTACAAACACAGCGAACCGGAGTTAGACTTCATGTCCTTGGAGTTGGGACATCCTGCATAGTTTGCACCTGCACAAGCTGTAACAAGAGATGTGCCTTTGCTAAACAAAAGACCAGTGCCAGGTGAGGTCTTCATATACCTCAAAATCATATGGACTGCATCTAAATGAGCCTGTCTTAGTTGCTCCATGAACTGACTCACTTTGCTCACTGCAAAGGATATGTCTGGTTTGGTGGTGGTTACATATAACAGCTTCCCAACCGGCTCCATGTATCTCTCAGACTTCGTCATTGTCATCATCATATAACTTCATGCTCGGGTCGATAGGAGTAGTGGTTGGTTTGCCGTCTACCATCCCTGTCTCTGAGTGAAGGTCACTCGCATACTTCCTCTGGGTCATCAGACTCATCACAACACAAGACCTTGCTAATTCCCGGCAAACTCCATCCAAGGAAATAACACAGACTGCCAAGGTCTTTGGTAATGAACTGTTGTACAGGAAAGGCCTCGGTTGCTTGAACGCCCTATGCACCATCTCCTGTAATAACAATATCATCAATGTACACCGGAATAGCCACAGTTCCCTTATTGGACCTTTGAACAAACATTGAGTGATTTGCAGTTGATCTCACGAACCCTTTCTTTTCTATCACATCTGAGAGCTTTTGAAACCATGCTCTCGGACTCTGCTTTAGGCCATAGATTGCCTTATGAAGTCTGAACACCTTCTAACACTCCCCATCAGCAGTGAACCCTGGTTGTTGCTGCATGTAGACTTTCTCTCGGAGATCACCATAGAGGAACACATTCGTCACATCAAGCTAATTCAACGACCAATCTTGTGTGACTGCAACAGATAGAAGAACCTTGAGTGTGGAGTGTCGGGTTACAGGAGAGAAGGTGTCCTAATAGTCCACTCCATAAGTTTGGGTGAACCCACAAGCCATAAGTCATGCCGTGTAGCGATCAATGCTGCCGTCTGCTCGATGCTTGACAGTGAACACCCGCTTGCATTCTACAACGGACACATCTGCAGAAGCTATAACAATGCTCCACATACCACGGGACTGTAAAGTCGTCATCTTTGCTTCCACTACTAGACGCCATTGATTCACCTTGAGAGCCTCCTGATATGTACGTGGGATTTCAATGGCAGACAATCCCACAAGAAATTGCATGAACTATGGTGAATGCCGCTCCAAAGACACAATCTGCAAGGGGATATCTGGTATAGGAACATTTACCTTTCCACAAGATAATAGACCAAACCATATCATTCTCATGATATGGTTCTATCTCAACCTGAATATCCACACGCTCATTCTGTGATTGCTCTTGTACGTCATGCACACCAGTAGTACCATCAATCAAAACCAAGTTCTCAAAATTCATCTAAGGCGTGATGGACGTTGGGGAACGCATCGAAGCATGAAAGACAGGCTGAGGTGTACGCGTGGGTGGAGGTGGAAGAACAACCGCATCCTCAGACTCAGAGGGATTCAACCTGTCACCTGTAGGAGAGTAATACATGATAGACTCAAAGAAAGTGACGTCGGCACTGACATAATATTGTCCCTTTATAGGATCAAAGCATCTATAACCCTTTTGGGTGTGTGAGTACCCTACAAACATACACTTGATAGCTCGAGGTGCGAGCTTGTCACGATCGGGACGGGGACGTAAGAGATGGAAAAATGCCACAACCAAATACTCATGGCATGGGAGAGAAAAGATTGTTCTTTGGAAAAGCAAGAGAGAAGGGTGTCTTTTCTCCCAACATAGTAAAGGGCATCCGATTAATAAAATAGCGTGTTTGCATCACACCATCATCCCAAAGTGAATGTGGATCCTGGCTCTGTATGAGAAGAGCTTTGTTGATATCCAGAAGATGACGATGTTTGCATTCTGCAATCCTATTCTGTTAAGAAGTATATGAACAAGAAGTCTGATGAATAATCCCTCGAGAACTAAAGAAATGAGACAATTGTGTAGTACAAATCAAGAACATTATCAGAACGAATATATTTAATGGAAGCAGAGAAAGTATTCTTTATTTCAACAATAAAATTCTGAATCACAGTGCTTGCTTCAGACTTTTGTTTTAAGAGAATGACCCAGGATAATCTAGATAATCAACACAAATCAAGTAGTACCGATGTCCGTGGAGATCATGTACACGAGTAGGACCCCACATATCTAAATGGAATAGCTCAAACTGACACTGACTACTACGACCTTGTCGACTTGGAAAGCTAGATCGATGATGCTTCCCAAATTGACAAGATACAACAACAACAAAGCCTTTTTTCATAATTAAGTAGGGTCCGCTACATGGATTCTTCGCCTCCATTCAGATCTATCTTGAGTCAATCCCGGGCTTATATCGACAAAACAAAGATCCCTTCGTATGGTCTCTTTCCAACACTTCTTGGGCCGTCCCCGCCCTCTCTTAGCCGGCTCAACATCCCAACACTCGCATCTCCTAACTGGTGCATCACTTGGTCTTCTTTGCAAATGACCAAACCATCTTAAGCGGTTTTCTCGCATCTTATCCTCGATCGGAGCAACACCAACTTTCTTTCTGATTGCATCATTCCGAATCCGATCTTTACGTGTGTGTCCACACATTCACCTTAGCATTTTCATTTCTGCTACAACCATTCTCTGCACATGTTTATGGTTCACAGGCCAACATTCAGATCCATAAAGCATAGCAGGTCTCACGGCTGCTTTGTAAAACTTTCCTTTAATTTTTAAAGGAATTTTCTTATCATAGAGAACAACAGAGGCTCCTCTCCACTTTAGCCAACCTGTATTTTATCTATTAGTAACATCTCCATCAATTTCCCCATCATGTTGCAAAATAGATGCCATATATCTAAAAGAATCTCTCTTCCGAATGTTATCATCACCAATCTTCACCTCAATTCCTTCATCATTGCTTCCATCAAAGGTGCACTCCATATATTCTGTCTTAGCCCTACTTATACGAAATCCTTTACTCTCCAATTCATGTCTCCAGACCTCAAGCTTCTCATTTACTCCATCTCTAGTCTCATCAATCAACACAATATCATCAGCAAATAACATACACCAAGGTAACTCATCCTGAATATGACTTGTCAACTCGTCCATAATCAAAGTAAAAAGAAATGGACTCAAAGCTGAACCTTGGTGTAAACCAATGTTGATGTCAAAATAGCCAGTCTTCTCAGACGGGGTCCTTACACAAGATAAAGCCCTATCATACATGTCCTTTATGAGGTTAATGTATAGGACATGCACTTGTCTCTTCTCCAAAACTCTCCACAATATCTCTCGTAGGACAGAATCATAAGCCTTCTCCAAATCAATAAAGATCATATGGAGGTTCTTCCTTTTAGCTCTATAAATCTCCATTGTTCTCCTCAGCAAATGGATGGCTTCAATAGTTGAGCGACCTTGCATGAATCCGAATTAATTTTCTTTGACGGTGGAAATTTGCCTCAACCTTCTCTCGATAACATGCTCCCAAATTTTCGTAGTGTGACTCATCAGCTTGATACCTCTATAATTTGAACAATGTTGAATGTCTCCTTTATTCTTATAAAGAGGCACCACGATACTCCTCCAATCTTCAAGCATTTTCTTGCTTCGCCAAATAACATTGAATAGATTTGTAAGCCAAGTCAAACCGCGCTCACCTAAAACTTTCCATACTTCTACAGGGATGTCATCCGGTCCTACACCTTTCCCAGGTCTCATAACCTTCAAAGCCTCCTCTACTTCCTTTCTTTGTATCCGTCTATAGCTTGCACGATTCAAGTAACTTTCACTACTAGCTAGATCGCCCAAAGTGATCTCTCTACTTCATTCCCCAATGAAAAGTTTATGGAAGTACTGCTCCCATACCGCGCCGTGTCTCCCCCGAATCGTTAGACTTCAAAAAAAAAGTACTGCTCCCATCTAGTCTCTATATCCTTCTGATTAACAAGCACATGACCTTCCTCGTCCTTAATGCATCTCACTTGAGAAAGGTCTTTGGTCTTTCTTTCTCTTGTTTTGGCCAACCTGAATATATCCTTCTGGCCCTCCTTAGAGTCGAGATTTTTATACAAAACTTCATAAGCTTTCGACTTAGCCTCGCTTACAGCCTTCTTTGCTTCCTTCTTTGCTATTTTGTAGTTTGTGACAGTTTCCTCTGTCCTATCCTTAGACATAGCTTTAAAGCATGCTCTTTTAATCTTTAGCTTCTCTTGCACCCCTTCACTCCACCACCGAGCCTCCTTTTGACCTGGGGCTCCTCCCTTTGACTCGCTTAGCATCTCTTTGGCTACCTTTCGGATACAAGATGCTACTGCCTCCCACATCTCGTTTGCACTTCCACTACAATTCCAAGATAAATCTTCTAAAACCTTCTCCCTGAAGCTCGATTGCGTCAGTGGAAGATTCCACCATCTAGTTCTATTGATCTTAGGAACCCTCCTTTTCTTTACCAGCCCTTTTATTTGTACATCCAAGACTAACAAGCGATGTTGGATTGTCAAACTCTCTCCTGGGATTACTTTGCAGTCTTTACAACACAACCGATCTCTTCTCCTCAACGCAAAGTAATTTATCTGTGTTCTCGTTGGCCCACTCTGATAAGTAATTAAATGCTCCTCCCTCTTCTTGAAGAGAGTGTTTGCTATGAAAAGATCATATGCCGTTACAAAATCCAGGATGACTTTTCCCTCTTCATTTCTATCTCCAAAACCATGTCCTCCATGAACACTAGCATAGTCTGAAGCATCTTTTCCCACATGTCCATTAAAATCTCCACCTATGCAAATCATCTCTCTTTGTGGGATTCCTTGTAAAATCTTATCTAGATCCTCCCAAAAAGCTTATTTAGTCCTTTCATCCAAACCAATTTGCGGTGCATAAGCTGAGATTATATTCAGAATTTTTTCTTTAACCACCAATTTTAGTAAAATAATCCGATCCCCGCGTCTTTGCACCTCAACCACTTACTCCTTCAAATCCTTATGAACAACCACTCCAACACCGTTTCTACCCTTATCTTTACATGAATACCAAAGTTTAAGGCATGTCTTCTCGATCTCCCTTGCTTTCTCTCCAATCCATTTAGTCTCTTGAAGACATAGTATATGAATCTTCCTTCTTTCCATCGTATCCACTATCTCCATCGATTTTTCAGTCAAAGTGCCAATATTCCAACTACCAATCCGCAACTTCCGTTGCAATCTCTTTTGGACTAACTTCTTTACTCGCATGCGTCCATTATGCGAGAACCCTTGTAAATTTTGGACTGCATCCGGGCGGTGATGCAGCGGAACTAGCTTAATTACTCGCATGCGTTCCTCATGCGAGAACCCTTGCAAATTTTGAACTACATCCATGCTGCGATGTAGCGGCCCTTGCTAATTTTTATTGCATTCGGGCGATGCAATGTCGCAAGTAGGGAACGCCCCGACGAAATCTGTATGTTTGCTTAAATCCATGTTGAAAAGATCAGACTGCCATGAGGCAACATCCTAAATAATATATTTTTTTAAAATATTATTTAGGAAGTTGTCTCCGACTGTTTTATGCTGGCTGTCGGCTACCTAACGCAACCCTCCTCATTTACCCGGGCTTGGGACCGGCCATGGCTGAGTTAAAATTGGACTTGGTAGAGAACATGAATGAGGCGACGATCTTCTGCAGCGGTAGATGACCAAATCGGAGATGCCACATATAAAGAGAAATGGATTCAACAGAAAGAGACGTGGAACCAAAAGGAGATTGGGTCAACCTGTACAACCCTCCATGTTCATGACCACATCCAATCACCCTGCCTGTGAATATATCCTGAAAAACAAGGGAACTTGAGTCAGAAATAACACGATAATGTAAATTCTTTGTAATTTGACTGATAGATAGCCCGTTCATGGAGAACGCATATGCATGAAGAACGTTCTGCAAATGTGTAGATGGAGTCAAATGAACCTCCCTTGTCCCATAATCGGGGAATGTGTCCCACATGCAATCACCACTGATGTACCTTTCTGTGCTGGACTATAAGTACCAAGTTGCAAGTGGTCTCCACATATATGATGTGAAAGCTTCAGAGTCCATTATCCTTTATGAAGGATATGTTCCAGAGCGACCAATAAATGCGTGAGTAATACATGAAGTGCTAGTAGAGGCAGAGGCCGCAATATCTGGAGAATCAGAACTAGAGGGTCCGACGATCGGTGGCATGATTTCTCTCAGACAAGCAACGAAGTCGTCGTATCAATGCTCGGTAGGATCAGGGGCAGCTTGAGCATGCTCTGCAGCACGGGCCGATGGTGGAAAGCTGTGCTTGGAGTAGCAAGTGTCCTCCGAGTGTCCTGCTCGATGAAAATATGAACATTGCTGATGATGGTGTGAGTCACCTCTGCCATGTTTGCCTCGTCCTCTGAACGGAGTCGAACTACCTTTACCACGGGAGGCTGTCATAGGCGATGACGCCTGAGAAGATGTGGTAGATAAGATACTCAATCAGCTCAGCCTGCAATACACTTCCTCCATAGGAGGTATAGTAGCGTTAGTGAGAAGCTGAGAGCGAGCCGAATCATATTATGGATTAAGAGCAGCCAGAAACACCCTGGTCATGACATAATCTCTATACGCCTTGTGTTGCTATGGTGAGGCCGTCAGGGGTATGTAGCTATGGAGTCGCTCAAACATACCCCTCGGAGATGTATACATGACATGAAGAGGACGATCACCTTGTTTGGTTGTGAAGATATCATGTTGGAGTTGCAATATCTTCGACTCATTCTTCGCTTGGGAGTATGTTGTTGCGAGGATTGCATTGCTTTTGCTGTAGGTTGACTCAGGATATCGTTGGCTATCTCAATAGACATAATACTAGATAGCCATACCTTGGCATATGCATCATCTGCCTCCATGAGGTGTTGGTCCCAGTCTTGTCCACTGGCTCATTCTCTGTCAGAGAGTTTCTTCCTGTGGCTCTACAATGTATCCATGAACTGCATCACCCACAACTCGTTGTTTGTGCTGTCCATCTTGACAATAGGTGCGGGACCCTTGAAGGCACACGTAGATGGCGTATCAATTCTGCTTTCTGACATCGTGAACAATCGTCAGGACCTTAGATCGATCGTAAGGTGTCTAAACAGACATGACAAGAGATGGTTGCGGACGTAGACTCATACCACAACCATCTTTAGACAAAACGTTGTTTGATTTTGATCTTAAATGAGACAAATCAGACCTCACTCTATGAAATCAGACCTAAAAATGCGATTTGAGGAAAGCAAAGTCATCTGGGTCGTGTTTTGCGGTTCACGGTGTGATCGGACGGCCGTTTTGGAGGCCAAAGACCCGTTTGGGCGGCGCCGCCAGGCTTTTTCTGCCATTGCAGCAGTGACGTAGCCGTTGGGTTGCTATGCGGCGGTTGCTACCGCGTGGAAGGGGGGCTGCTCGACGGCGTCTAGGCGATGGGGAGGGCTGCTGTCGCGTGGAGGGGAGCGAGGCTTGCTACGAGCGATCACGCGGAGGAGGAGCTGTCATGCAGATGGAGGAAGGAGGCAAGGAGGTAGGGTTTTGGATCTTAGGGCTCAGGGTTCCGGTCTAGGACCGTCGCTCTGATACCATGTGGAAAGAATACTTCGTTGTTATTTCATAGAGTCCGAGGGTTCTCTTGTATAAAAGAGAGAAACCCTAATGTATAAATTACATACTACGGACAAATAAATAAATAAACTGTGAAACAATAACATAACATAAAAACTCTTCAATAGACATCTTTGGACGTCTTGAGGAACTGGAGACAACTGCTGCACGGTCTCCTACCTTACCTTCAACAGAGAGTTCTGCACATGTCGCATCATCTAGGAGATGAGGACGATATAGCTTTCGAGGAGGATGTAGCCGTGACTCTGGCCGTAGATGAGACTTTGGACGTGGATCTGACTCTGGCCATGGTCGTGGGCGATATTCTGCGGCTCCTTAGTTTCTACAGTGCATTCACCATGGTCGTTGGAACCATTCGTTCGAATGATGTTGGCAAAAGATTGGCGTACCTCCTTACCATGCCTATAGTGCCTTACGAGGATGCCTATGATGTGAAAGAGGCGTCTAGCCGTCTACTACTACAAACTCCAGTGGAAAGATGGTACATCTCAGTGATGCATATTACTCCCGTCCGATGCATATTCTTCAGACTCATGAGTTCACTTCATCCAGTGAGACTACCACTGCTGCTTTTGCTACTACTTCAGGTACACTAGCCAACTCTGCCATTACTCTTGCTCCTGCTTGGATCATTGACTCTGGAGCCTCTACTCATCTGGTTGGAGAATGTAGTCTACTAACCTTCTTCGAACCCTCTTCCTCTGTGAAGTCGGTTCAAGTAGCCAACGTGACTCACTCACTTGTTACTATCGTTGGAATAACAGAGTTCTCCTCCAAACTCTGTCTATCTGGGGTTCACTGTGCTCCTGATTTCCCTCTCAGCTTATTGTCTTTTTATAAGCTATGTGTTGAGCTTAATTGCCGCGTGATATTTGATGAATTCTGTTGCTATTTTTAGGACATCTGGACGAGGTAGATTTTTGGTGGGGGCATGAGAAGAATGACCTCTATGATCTTGACATCCCATCGGATTCCTAGTTTGTTAGTGCTGCGTCCATCTCGGAAAACCCGCTCTTATGGCATCCGCGCCTTGGACATCCTTCTGTCACGGCTCTATCCATGATGTTTTCCGAACTTTCTACTCTGAAGCCATTTCAGTGCGAGGCGTGTGAGTTCGGGAAACATCATCGGGCTTCCTTTCAAGTTGTGCTGAGTCCGGTCGTACCACTCTCTTTTGATCTTGTTCATTGTCATGTTTGGGGGCCTTGTTCGTTCCAAACTTTGAGTGGTCATCTCTATTTTATTGTGTTTGTGGATTATTTTATTGTGTTTGGGGGCCTTGTTTATTGTGTTCGTTCCAAACTTTGAGTGGTCATCTCTATTTTATTGTGTTTGTGGATTACTTTGGGTGTACGTAATAAAAGTTCATTCAGAGATTAATAAAATCGTCAGAAATTTCTTCTAATATGTAAAAACCTCCTTTTCTACATGTGTTCAAATTCTTTGAACTGATAATGCCCTTGAGTTCATACTACATGACTTGACATCTTTCTTTGCCTCTCAAAGGAGTGTTCATCAAACATCATGTGCATATACCTTGCAACAGAATGGGGGTAGTGGAAAGGAAACTTCGACACTTGATTAACATTGTCAGATCTCTTCTTACTCAAATGAATGTTCCAAAGTACTATCAGGGGATGCCATTCTTACTGCGATCCATCTCATCAATAGGATTCCCTTCTCTGTCTCGAGGGGGGATTATGTTCTCTTTACTTTACCCTACTGAGTATGCTTTTTCTTTACCTCTGCAAATTTTTGGGTGCATTGCTTTTCTCCATAACTTTCATGTTGTCGATAAATTGTCACCTACGATCATCAACTGTGTCTTTTTTGAGTACTCTCGTACTCAGGAAGGCTATCGGTGCTATGATCCGGTTACTTGTCGATACTATGTGTCTACAAATGTCACTTTCTTTGAGTGATTCAACTATTTTATACAAGTTGTGGGTGACATCCCTTTATATCTCCCTCCTCCACCAATCGTATATACTCGCAAGCACGTACACCTATGTTTGTTCCTGTGTCTATTCCATTGTTTGTTCCTTTTATGCAGGATAATACGCCTAAGGAGCTTTTAATAGCTCTTTGCAAGCAAAAAAGGCAATGTATGAGGAGATGCGATGTCCTTACCTCCTAGACACGTGAGATCTTGTATCGTGCCCCCTGGGAGTTCGACATGTAGCTTGCAGATGGGTCTTCACGATCAAGCAGTCGCATGATGATCCATTGACAGATTGAAAGGCATATTAGTTGCCAAAGGCTTCACACAAACCTATAGGGTTGATTATTTTGAGGCCTCTCTAGTTGCCAAATTAGGGTCCATATGTACCATTCTTTCTGTTGCTACAAATAAGGCTTGGCCTATTTTTTAACATGATGGGACTCTATGGTGACCTCGAGGAGGAGGTGTATATGATGCAACCTCTGGGATATGTAGTCGAAGGGGATTGTGTATGCAGACTAGGTAAGGCCATTTATGGCCTGAAACAGAGCCCAAGGCATGTAATGGCAGACTTACTACTGAGATTAGCACTCTCGAATTTCAAGAGACAACATATGACTACTCTATCTTCATCAGAGAATGGTTTATTGGCACGATCATTTTTTCTATCTATGTTGATGATATAGTCGTCACTAGAGACGATAAAGCCGGCATTGCAGAGACTAAGACCTTCCTCCAGAAGGTCTTTGTCACGAAGGATCTTGGCCTACTCCGTTACTTTCTTGACATTGAGGTAATATGCACTACAGAGGGACTCCATCTCTCTCAGAGGAAGTATTGCCTTGACACTCTGACTGAGGCTGGACTACTTGGATGCAAACCATCTGGTATCCCTGAAGAAGTAAGGAAACATTCCACGACTATTGATCATGCCTTTGAGGATACCACACGGTATAGAAACCTAGTCGGTAAACACTTCTCTATCTCACCGTTACTAGGCTAGATATATCATAAGTTGTGAGCAGAGCCAGCCAGCAGATGGAGAGATATGGCATGATGCACTTCTTATCCTTCAATACTTGAAAGAATCTCCTGGACGTGGACTCTTCTATGAGGTCAGTGGTCACACTGATGTCTCTGCCTATACTGATGTTGACCATGCCTATTCATCTGAGAACCGTCGATCCACTACAAACTACGTCATGCTTGTTGAGGGCATATCAGATCAAGTGCAAAAGCAGAATACATGACAATGACCCAAGGCACTTGTGAGATCACAAGACGTGCCTTCCTACAGGAACTTGGACTTTCAGTTGTTATTCCATTACCTTTATACCGTGACAACAAATCTTCCTTAACATTGTCACAAATCATGTTTTCCATGAGAGGACCAAACACATTGAAGTTGATTGTCGCTTCATTCGTGATGCAATACGAGGAGGAAAGATCGCCACTCCATACATCTCCACTGAACTTCAGCTTGCAGACATCTTCATGAAAGCACTACTGAAGAAGCGCCTTTCAGGTTTGATTTCCAAGTTGGGCATGATCGACAGATATGCTCCAACTTGAGGGGGCGTGTTAGAAGTAGTGGTATGGCTATTTTATTTCAGCCTTGTAACTCTTTGGGGACATTTTTGTATTTTTCCCTTTACTTACTCTCTAAGGTTTTTTCTCTATATAAGAGACCCTTGACTTGTGGTATACAATAACGTTTCATTCTCTTCTCCACAATCCAAATGACCCTTCTTTATATAGCTTTTACATTATTTTTCAAAAATACAAACAAATAGAAGACATATTATGAATAATAGTATGATAATTGACATGAAGCACTTTTGTATGCATAATACTTTTACACTAGTACTAATTATACATACATTAATAGACATGGCAGACTTTTAATCTTAATTCAAAATTCTTTGTTTATAACAAGAAAATTCAAAAAATTACACACAAAGCTTGGAATTAATACATTGAGTTTTGATTACTACATACAAAGTTTGGATTTTGATTTGAATTTTTGAAGAGAAAGAAATAATAGACTGAGAAAGGCGTTGGGTAGGCGACCCCAAGAAAACCCTTAGACCTCGGGGTCGATGGGTGAGTGATGTTGAAGGGGTTTTTGGGAGAGTGGGTGCAAGCGTTGGCATTTGTGGGGAATCTATGGTTACAAGGGCCATGAGGGGAATCAAGGGGCGTACGGGGTCAATGGTAGTGACTAGTGAGGGCCACACATCTTGAGGTGAAGGCCAGAGGGAGGGTTGGTGTACGATCAACCATCATAGGACTCGCGAGGGTGTCCAGTGTTTCTGATGTGGTATCTTGGAGCATCGAGCGGGTCGATGCATTGGCTGTCATGATGATTCTTCTGTAGGGTAGCATACCTTCTCCTGGATGAACGTGTGAAATGGTTGTAAGCCTAGAACGAAGTAACACTATTACACATAAGGCAGACCGAAGGGGGGGCAATCTTGCAATGAACGTGACATGCGCTCATCTTGTTATGCGACCGGGAAGATGCATATAGATGGGGTGCGAAGGGCGTGATCACAGATATTGGTAAGGCGAACGAGATATTGGCAAGGCCAAAACCTTCGTTGAGATAGCTAGATGCTCTTCCCTCAATCAAACTTAGTTACACGATCTTCCTTCAGTCCAAAGTCTGCCACGACCATTATTTCCTGCCGAGATTTACTTATTGGATCCTTCGCATCTAGGAAGGTCAAACATGTTGGTGAAACGGATGGGAATATCGTTTGATATGGTGCTATTGGAGAATTTGTTTGTGTGCGCAAGTGGCCCCTTTGGTTCTGATCAGGAGTCCGTACTTGCATGGTTCTGAACAACACGATCTTTGCTTTTGGCAAAGGCCTTGGTTCTCGGTACTTGGTGTTCACCTTCTATCTAGAGACATCAAATCTCTTAACATAACGATAGAGGAGCCTAGGGGATGTGGTGCTAGTCCCCTTGGATAGTTGAATATCGAGATCTGACATTAATATTGTAGTTGTCGAGATGGTTGGTCGGCCGCTAATTGTTGTTGGAGTAGAATTCCCATTGTGGATGATGGGTTGTGGCGTTTATGATTTGGAGAAGTGGTTGCGCGGAGGGGAGGGCTTTTGTTGATTGTATGGGGAGGGTAGCGTTGACTTTAAGGAAAATGGCAACGAAACTTGCAAAAAAATGGTTGACTAAGCCATTTAGTCGGTCTGTTAAGTCGACTACGGGGGTGGCCGACTCGGCTAAAACTAATTGACCCTTAATCAGCCAACCGACTAAAAGACCAGTTTTTTGGGATTATTTTTTTTTGCTTTTTTTGAAATCAAACTTAATATAACGTGCTTAACGTTCGATTGCACTTTAATTGTTTCTTTTATTTAATTATGATATAATAGAAAATGTACAAACTTATGTAAATATATAATAATATATGTATAAAAAATTTATATATTTCGAATAGTTTAAAAAATACAAAACAGACTAAATCTGCTTGGTCGATCGATCGTTGATTAATCCTTAGTCAATGATCCAATCGATCGAGTACTAACTATCGACTTTTACAACCTTGACAGTGATGGCATAGTTGGTGGTGGCGATAGTTTTTAGTGGTGTTGGTGGAAAAGGTGGTTGCGACATGGGTAGGGGAATGTCGACAATTTCCATGGAAGGTTTTGCAAATTGCAAGTTCGCAGCTTCAGATTCCGATGTTGCATTTGTAGGTCGTCTCAGATATTGAAGTCGTGGACCCCGCATTAGCTTTGTCATACCTCGTTGATCTGAAAAAACCTGGAGCATCTTGGATAGTGCTCCTTTAACCTCTTCACACGTTGGATGGATTTTTGAATGAAACACTCTTTTGATCTATAATTCATCGAATACATTGTCAGATCGTCAGATGGTGAGAACAATATGTAGGCCATGCTCTCATACCAATTGATGCATATGAAAAATTTCGACGGTAGAAAAATAGAGAGGGGAGCAAGAGGTAGAGACACACATGTTGCATAGGAATTTGGGGAGGAGAGCGTTGAGATGCACGATAGGGAGGGGGAGAAAGGGGGAGAAGATAAGAGAAATCTCCAATTTTATATTAACTTCAACTAAACGGTAAACGTTCCTTTATATAGAGAGGAGTGAAATTACAAAATTAAACAACAACAACAACAAAGTCTTTTCCCACTTTAAGTAGGGTTAGCTACATGGATTTTTCGCCTCCATTCAGATCTATCTTGAGGCATTCTCGGGCTTAGATCCAAAAAACTAAGATCCCTTTGTATAGTCTCATTCCAACACTTCCTGGGCTTCTACGCCCTCTTTTAGCCGGCTCAACATTCCAGAATTCACATCTCCTCACCGGTGCATCAGCTGACCTCCTTTGCAAATGACCAAACCATTTTAAGCGATTTTCTCGCATCTTATTTTCGATCGGAGCTAAACCCACTTTCATTCTGATGGCATCATTCCGAATCCGATCTTTACGTGTGTGTCCACACATCTACCTTAACATTTCCATTTCTGCTACTGCCATTCTCTGCACATGTCTATGATTCACAGGCCAACATCCAGATCCATAGAGCTTAGCAGGTATCGCAACTGCTTTGTAAAACTTTCCTTTGATTTTCAAAGGAATTTTTTTATCACAGAGAACAGTAGAGGCTCCTCTCCTCTTTAGCCAACATGCATTTATTCTATTTGTAACATCTCCATCAATTTCTCCATTATGTTGCAAAATAGATCCCAAGTATCTAAAAGAATCTCTCTTCTGAATGTTATCATTACCAATCTTAACGTCGATTCGTCAAAAGTACACTCCATATATTCAGTCTTAGCCCTACTTATACGAAATCCTTTAGTCTCCAACACATGTCTCCAGATTTCAAGCTTCTCATTTACTCCATCTCTAGTCTCATCAATCAACACAATATCATCAACGAATAACATACACCAAGGTATCTCATCCTGAATGTGACTTGTCAACTCGTCCACAATAAAAAAAAGGAATGGACTCAAAGTTGAACCTTGATGCATATCGGTGTTGATGTCAAAATAGTCAGTCTTCCTAGACTGTATCCTTACACAAGATGAAGCCCTATCATACATATCTTTTATGAGGTTAATGTAAAGGGTAGGTACCTGCCTCTTCTACAAAACTCTCCACAATATCTCCCGTGGGATAGAATAATAAGCCTTCTCTAAATAAATCATACGGAGGTTCTTCCTTTTAGCTATGTAAATCTCCATTGTTCTCCTCAGCAAGTGGATGACTTCAATAGTTGAGCGACCTGGCATGAATCCGGATTGATTTTCTTTTACTTTGGAAACTTGTCTCAACTTTCTTTCGATCACACGTTCCCAAATTTTCACAGTATGACTCATCAGCTTGATACCTCTGTAATTTGAACAATTTTGAATGTCTCCTTTGTTCTTATAAAGAGGCACCATGATTCTTCTCCTCCATCCTTCAGGTATTTTCTTGCTTCGCCAAATAACATTTAATAAATTTGTAAGCCAAGTCAAACCACGGTCACCTAAAACTCTCCAAACTTCTACATGAATGCCATCAGGTCTTGCACGTTTCCCATGTCTCATAACATTCAAAGCCTCCTCTACTTCTTTCCTTTGTATTCGTCTGTAGCATGTACGATTCAAGTAACTTTCACTATTATCTAGATTTACCAAAGTGATCTCTCTATTTCCTTCCCCAATAAATAATTTATATAAGTATTGCTTCCATCTAGTCTCTATATCCTTCTGAGTAACAAACACGTGACCTTCCTCTTCCTTAATGCATCTCACTTGAGAAAGATATTTGGTCTTTCTTTCTCTTGCTTTAGCCAACCTGAATATATCCTTCCGACCCTCCTTAGAATCGAATTTTTTGTACAAAACTTCATAAGCTTTTGACTTAGTTTCGCTTACCGCCTTCATTGCTTCCTTCTTAGCTATTTTGTACTTTGTGACAATTTCATCTGTTATATCTTTAGACATAACTTTAAAGCAAGCTCTTTTAATTTTGAGCTTCTCTTGCACCCCTCCACTCCACCACCAAGCCTTCTTTTGGCTTGAAGTTCCTCCCTTTGACTCACCTAGCATTTCTTTGACTACCATTCGGTTACAAGATGCTACCGCCTCCCACATCTCACTAGCACCTCCGTTACAATCCCAAGATAAGTCTTCTAAAACCTTCTCCCTGAAGCTTGATTGCTTCAATTGAAGATTCCACCATCTAGTTCTAATGATCTTGGAAAACCTCTTTTTCTTTACTACCCCTTTTATCCACACATCCATGACTAACAAGCGATGTTGGATGGTCAGACTCTCTCTTGGGATTACTTTGCAGTCTTTGCAACACAACCGATCTCTTCTTCTCAATGCAAAGTAGTCTATCTGTATTCTAGTCGAGCCACTCTTATAAGTAATTAAATTCTCCTCCCTCTTGTCGAAGAGAGTATTTGCAATGAAAAGATTATAAGCTGTTATAAAATCCAGAAAGACTTTTCCCTCTTCATTTCTATCCCCGAAGCCATGTCCTCCATGAACACTAGCATACCCTGAAGTATCCTTTCCCACATGTTCATTAAGATCTCCACCTAGGCAAATCATCTCTCTTTGTGGGATTCCTTGTATAATCTTATCTAGATCCTCCCAAAAAACTTGTTTAATCCTATCATCTGAACCAATTTGTGGTGCATACATTGGGATGATATTCAGAATTTCTTCTTCGAGCATCACTTTTAGCAATATAATCCGATCTCCAGATCTTTGCACCTTAACCACACAATCCTTCAAATCCTTATGAACAACCACTCCAAAACCATTTTTGCCCTTATCTTTACATGAAAACCAAACTTTAAAGCATGTCTTCTCGATCTCCCTTACTTTCTCTCCAACCCATTTTGTCTCTTGTAGACATAATATCTGAATCTTCATTCTTTCCATCGCATCAATTATCTCCTTAGATTTGCCAGTCAAAGTGCCAAAATTCCAACTACCTATCCGCAACTTCCTTTGCAACCTCTTTTGGACTAGCTTCTTTAACCGCATGCGTCCATCATGCGAGAACCCTTGAAAAATTTGGACTGCATTTGGACGACGATGCAACGGAATAGCTTATTTATTTGTGTGCGTTCCTCATGCGAGTACCCTTGTAAATTTTGAACTACATCCGGGCAGTGATGTAGCGGCCCTTGCCAACTTCTCATTGCATTCGAGCGATGCAATGCATCGCAAGTAGAGAACGTCCCAATGAAATCTAGATGTTTGCTTAAATCCATGATTAAAAGATCTGAATGAATTTGAGTCAAATTCCTAAATAGCGTTCTTAAAATTTATCCGAATAGTTTCGAGACAAATTCCTAAACAATGTTCTTAAAAGAACATTATTTAGGAATTTATCCGAACGGTTTCGAGACAAATTCCTAAATAGTTTTCTTAAAAGAACACTATTTAGGAATTTATCTCTCCTGCGCTGGTTGTCGGCTACCTAACGTGCAACCCTCCTCAATTTACCCGGGCCTGGCACCGACCATGGTTGAGTTACTTACAAAATTAAACAAATAACTAAAAATAAAAATCATCATCATCAACAACAACATTATTTTGTTTTAAGCTACTAACTAATTTGAGATCACATGTGATGCCTTTACAACAACAACAAAGCCTTTTCCCACAATTAAGTATGGTCGGCCACATGGATTCTATGCCTCCATTCAGATCTATCCTGGGTCAATCCCAGGATTATATCAAAAAATTAAGATCCCTTCGTATAGTCTCATTCCAACACTTCTTGGGACGTCCTCGCCCTCTCTTAACCGGCTCAACATCCCAAAACTCGCATCTCCTAATTGGTACATCAACCGACCTTCTTTGCAAATGATCAAACCATCTTAGGCTGTTTTCTCGCATCTTATCCTCGATCGAAGCTACACCAACTTTATTTCTGATTGCATCATTCCGAATCTGATCTTTACGTGTGTGTCCACACATCCACTTTAGCATTTTCATTTCTGCTACTGCCATTCTCTACGCATGTCTATGGTTCACAGGCCAACATTCAGATCCATAGAGCATAGCAGGTCTTACACCTGCTTTGTAAAACTTTTCTTTGATTTTTAAAGGAATTTTCTTATCAAAGAGAATAGTAGAGGCTCCTCTCCACTTTAGCCAGTCTGCATTTATTCTATTAGTAACATCTCCATTATTTTCCCCATCACGTTGCAAAACAGATCCCATGTATCTAAAAGAATCTCTCTTCCGAATGTTATCATCACCAATCTTCACCTCAATTCCTTCATCATTGTTACCATCAAAGGTGAACTCCATATATTTAGTCTTAGCCCTATTTATACGAAATCCTTTAGTCTCCAATGCATGTCTCCAAATCTTAAGCTTCTCATTTACTCCGTCTCTAGTCTCATCAATCAACACAATATCATCAGCAAATAACATACATCAAGGTATCTCATCCTGAATGTGACTTGTCAACTCGTCCATAATCGAAGTAAAAAGAAATGGACTCAAAGCTGAACCTTGATGTAAACCAATGTTGATTTCAAAATAGTCCGTCTTCCCAGACTGGATCCTTACACAAGATAAAGTCCTATCATACATATTCTTTATGAGGTTAATGTATAGGACATGTACTAGTCTCTTCTCCAGAACTCTCCACAATATCTCCCGTGGGATAAAATCATAAGCCTTTTCCAAATCAATAAAAATCATATGGAGGTTCTTCCTTTTAGCTCTATAAATCTCCATTGTTCTCCTCAGCAAATGGATGGCTTCAATAGTTGAGCGACCTGGCATGAATGATTTTCTTTTACATTAGAAACGTGCCTCAACCTTTTTTCAATCACACATTCTCAAATTTTCATAGTGTGACTCATCAGCTTGATACCTCTTTAATTTGAACAATTTTGAATGGCTCCTTTGTTCTTATAAAGAGGCACCATGATATTTCTCCTCCATTCTTTAGTATTTTCTTGCTTCGCCAAATAACATTGAATAAATTCGTAAGCCAAGTCAAACCACGCTCACCTAAAACTCTCCATACTTCTACATGAATGTCATCCGATCCTATACATTTCCCAGGTCTCATAACCTTCAAAGTCTCCTCTACTTTCTTTCTTTGTATTCATCTATAGCTTGCACGATTTAAGCAACCTTCACTACTAGCTAGATCACCCAAAGTGATCTCTCTATTTCCTTTCCCAATGAAAAGTTTATGGAAATACCGCTTCCATCTAGTCTCTATATCCTTCTGAGTAATATGCACGCGACCTTCCTCATCCTTAATGCATCTCACTTGAGAAAGATCTTTGGTCTTTCTTTCTCTTGCTTTGGCCAACTTGAATATATCCTTCTAGCCCTCCTTAGAGTCGAGATTTTTGTACAAAACTTCATAAGCTTTTGACTTAGCTTCGCTTACAGTCTTCTTTGCTTCCTTCTTCGTCATTTTGTAGTTTGTGACCTTTTCCTCTGTTTATCCTTAGATATAGCTTCAAAGTATGCTCTTTTCATTTTGAGCTTCTCTTGCACCCCTCCACTCCACCACCAAGCCTCCTTTTGGCATGGAGCTCCTCCCTTTGACCCGACTAGCATCTCTTTAGCCACTTTTCGAATACAAGATGCTACCACCTCCCACATCTCGTTTGCACTTCTGCTACAATCCCAAGATAAGTCTTCTAAAACCTTCTCCCTGAAACTTGATTGCTTCAGTTGATGATTCCACCATCTAGTTCTAGTGATCTCGGGAACCCTCCTCTTTACCAGCAATTTTATTTGCACATCCATGACTAACAAGCGATGTTGGGTTGTCAAATTCTCTCCTGGGATTACTTTGCAGTCTTTGCAACACAACCGATCTCTTCTCCTTAACGTAAATTAATCTATTTATGTTCTATTCAGGTCACTCTTATAAGTAATTAAGTGTTCCTCCCTCTTCATGAAGAGGAAAGTGTTTGCTATGAAAAGATCATATGCCGTTACAAAATCCGGAATGATTTCTATCCCTGAAACCATTGCCTCCATGAACACTAGCATGCCCTGAAGCATCCTTTCCCACATGTCTTTTTAGATCTACCCAGGCAAATCATCTCTCTTTACGGGATTCCTTGCAAAATCAGATCCTCCCAAAAAGCTTGTTTAGTCCTTTCATCTAAACCAATTTGCGGTGCATAAACAGAGATGAAATTTAGAATTTCTTCTTCATGCACCAATTTTAGCAAAATAATCCGATCCCCAAATCTTTTCACCTCAACCACACAATCCTTCAAATCCTTATGGACAACCACTCCAACACCGTTTCTTCCAATATCTTTACTCGACTACTAAAGTTTAAAGCATGTCTTCTCGATCTCCTTTGCTTTCTCTCCAATCCATTTAGTCTCTTGAAGACATAGTATTTGAATCTTTCTTCTTTCCATTGTATCTGCTATCTCCAATTTTCCAGTTAAAGTGCCAATATTCCAACTACCTATCCGTAACTTCAATTGCAACCTCTTTTGGAATAACTTCTTTAATCTCATCCGTCCATCATGCGAGAACCCTTGCACATTTTGGACTGCATCCGGGCGATGATGTATCGGAACTAGCTTATTTACTCACACGCGTTCCTCATGCGAGAACCCTTGTAAATTTTGAACTACATCCATGCTGTGATGTAGCGGCCCTTATCAATTTTTCATTGTATTTGGGCGATGCAACGCATCACAAGTAGGGGACGTCCCAACGAAATTTAAATGTTTGCTTAAATCCGCGTTGAAAAGATCCGATTGTCATGAGACAACTTTCTAAATAATATTTTAAAAAATACTATTTAGGAAGTTGTCTTCGACTGTTTTACGCTGGTTGTTGGCTACCTAAGTCAACCCTCATTTACCTGGGCGGCTTGGGACCGGTCATGGTTGATTTACATGTGATGCCTTTACCTAAAAAAATCAATACTAATTAAGACGACTAATCCTAACTTAAATTAATGACTTAATTAAATGGATGATAAACCCTGATTTAATTAAAAAATTAATCTGACTAAATTAAACGGACGGCAGACCCTAATTTTGCTCTAATTCTTAATTCCGAGCTGCATCATCTCAGGTCTGTCAATAACAAACATATCCAATTTATATTTATGCCATTTGAGTTCTTGGATGTTGAGATCGAGGATTGTGCCAAGGTCATCAGTACCCCTAGGGGTATCTTCCTATCAGCTGTTGGGGGCTCCCTTTGACCAGTGGTAGATTGGTTCCTAGTTATTGAGAGTATGGAACAGAAGTTGTCTGGCTGGAAAGCCTCCTGTCTTTCTAGGGGAGGGATGACTAGTGCTTTCAAAAGCGAACTTGGCGGTGATTTTTTACTTTTCATCTCCTCTAGAATCCTTTTGGTGGAGATTTATCATCGTCTTGAGGCATATATGCAGTGCTTCTTTTGAGGTGGCTCGAATGTTGCCTCCGAGGACGGTCTCTTGCTGGGATAGGACACAATCACGCTGCATTGGATCAGGGGAGGGGGCTCAATCTCTTGATCAAGTGGACGGCCCCACCTATGGGGCCATGGTGATGATCTGACATGACGTCTGCTTATATACACACATGATATCCTCGCACAACCTATCATCCATATTCGACCACATCATCTATCATCCAAGGTTCGAAATATCAATATCTATAATGTATCGATTAGCCCAAAAAAGAGATATATTGGGATATATCAGGATATATCGACAATATCAATGGACATATAAAAATAGTGCAAAAAATGTTTTTTCTTAAATTAAGATTATTGTAGTTTTTAAAACAATAAATAACATACAAAAATACACATTGTAATTGTAAGAATGAGGTGTATTTAACACATCAATACACATTATATCGCTCATATTGTTGTTGACTGACTGTTGAGATATATTAGGAAGGAAATGATGAAATTTAAACAATAACAACTTAGTGACATCAAGGACATGTATTTAGCACATTAACATTACATATTACATATAAACAAAATGCCGAGCTATATCACATATCATACGAAGGGGCTAGTGAGCATAATTAACATGTATGTATGTGGACATTCCTTGATCAGCTCTAGCATTGTTCCATCTCCATCATTAAAAAGCCCCCCAAATGTTTCATCTCCATTATAACATGGTTTTAATACTGTGAGTAGATACACAAGCAAAATCCCAATACAAATATACCAAAATAAAAAAATATGTGATATTGAGCAATGGACCCATATTGGTGGTGTTAGTTGATATCGACCGAATTCTGGGAATTTTTGTACCGAATCTTTAATTTTTGATCTATAGGAGACGAATTATCTATATCTCTCTTGCGAGATATCAGGTGGTATCCTCTAATTCAATATACACTGAATATTAAAAAAACATCTTTTAGCGATACCCTTATATATCAACGATATATCGTTGATATATCGCAAAAATGTTTTTTTAAAAACATGAAAAGGTGCAGTCCCAAGTAGGGACCTACCGCAGGATATTATATTAATTTAAAAAGAAAGGAAAATATTATATTAATCTAAAAAAAAGGAAAATACAATCATGTACATGACCACTCCAGCATGAGGGCCCTAGAATGACCGAGCACATTCTCAGGATAAAAATGTTGCCCATGAAAATTGAATCATTTCTAGCACACCAAATGGTCCATAAAAGAGTGGATGGTCGAGAAATGTCATGCGGATTGTCACGGACTCTTCGTATTGAGTTCCAAAATGAAGAGCCATCTCCAATTTGAGGCCAAGGAATTCTAGCCCTTTCCCAAACCAATGCCGACGAGCTTGCATTTGAAGAAGAGATGTTTAAGAAACCTCCCCACCCACTTGCGCTTAGTTTTGAGATTATGCACTTTTTTCCCTTCTATATTGATATTGGAATGGGTTTAGGCCGTTGTGAGACCGTTTTTTGCGTCTTTTTAGTTTGGCGGCAGATCGTCAGTTGATGGTTTGTGATGCTTGGGTGAATGACTTGTGGATGTCGAGTTTCTCTTTGGACTTTTTTGAATAATGCTTAGGGCACGTTTGGATAGAAGGTTTTCTTGAATAGGATAACCTTTCCAAAAAGGGTCATATGTGTGTTTTGGAGTTTGGATAAAGGGTTTATTGTTGAGAGGATTTGTTGTGATGTGATTTTATTGAAGTTTGAAAAGATGATTAGATGAGTATTTTATAATTATTAGATGACAAGGTGGTATACTGTAATATTTTTTGTTGGAATAGATGCAAGAGAAATGTATGAATTGATGTATTAAATGAGAGAGAGACAGAGTCGTTTCGGGTGGGCCCACGTGATGGGGAATGAAATATGGTTGATGGGCCCCACGGGGTTGGAATGGAGGTTAATGGGGGAAACCTTCGGGAAAACCCTAACCAAAAAGGGGGGAGAACCCAAATTTTTGTGGTAACCCCCAGCGGAACAAGCCCTTAGAAGATTTTATGCAGCTTTTGGAGTAGTTTTTTTTAGACCAAGCTTTTGGAGCAATTATCTTGTTGCGTCGACCTTGCAGAAGGTCGTGATGATCACTGGACCTGGCGGAATGTCCACTTCTCAATGAAAATAGCTTGTAGTGTGATCACTGCTAACGTGATCTCTGACCTGGGAAGTCATGAATGGAATTGCAAAATGATTTGGAGACTTCGAATCCCCATGAAGATTAAGGTGTTTCTTTGTATTCATAGAATGGGAGTGGATCATGACCAAGGTTCGAAGGTCAAGTTTTGCCCCTAGGGATAGCTTCTCTGAAGACCTTGGTCACCAACTCTTTAATTGTCTAGTGTTAGCTAGATTTAGGATGTCGCATATATTCATTGTGTGTCTTCACACCTAATCTTTTGGAATTATTCGGTAGCTAGATAGTTCAGATCCATGGTTGAGCTATTGCCTATGGCTCATACATAATGGAATCATATTCAGGGCCGATAAGTTTTATGATGAGAATGTGGTTATCTCGCTAGATCTTTTCTCTAGACCTGATTGGTGTAATGCTTTTTCTAGTTCTCTATTAATATATTATTGGGGAACTGCACGTCTTCTTCCCCTTTATTTACTAAAAAATAAAGTTCGGATTTAACTTACATGGTTGGTTTATAAAGTTTCATTCCTTGAAAATGGGAGTCTGGTGATGGTGCAGTGCCACATCTTACTTTAGGTTCAAGGGATCCTGGTTGTTGGAGGAGAATTTCAGAGAGAGATGTCAGATCATTGTTCATCCATGGCTTGCGCAGGGCCACTGTTGCTCGCTTGGCTCATAAGTTGGCATTGTTATGAGGTAGGACTTGTGTGTATTAGCAAGAGATTCTGGAGGAAATAAAGGCTTGTTGAGTTGCGGCGGAAATTGAAGTGTTCAGAATTAACAACAACGAGGATGGCAGAGATCTTATAGCGGATGAGCAACGAGAGAGGGTGACTTCCCAAAGTTTGATCTTACAAGAAGATTAAAACGTGTTGTAGAATGGAAACAACGATCGAGGCAAATGTGGATCAAAGAAGGCGATGCGAACGGAAAGTATTTCCATAGGGTTGTGAGTGGACGATGTCGTCACAATCTGATTCGATATATGGTGGTGAATGGCACCCGGGTGGAGGGGGACTGGAATATGGGTCGGGCGCTCGTTGAGCACCTTTGTGACTTCTCTCGTAGATCATGGAGTAGACCGTGGAGATGGACAGGTTTAGGGGCGGTATCTGTGAATGAAAGACATATAAACCACTTGATATAATAAAGCTTCACGATGGTGGAGGTTAAGGCAACGATCCGAAACTTGAGTGCTGAGGGTGCACCTGGTCTCGATGGGTTCTCGGTGTTCTTTTACCGAGAATTTTGAATTGTGGTTATGAGAGATGTGCTAGATGTTGTGGAGGAGCTTGCTATAGGTAATGCGGGTTTTAAGAGGATCAACAAAGCACTTATTTTTCTGCTTCCAAAGAAGGTGTCTGAGAGGGTGGAAGATTTCCGAGCATCACCCTCTCTAATGCTATTTAGTTGGTGATTTCAAAGGTCATCGCAAACAGATTGAACATGGTTATGGATGATATTATTTCTCATGTTCAATCTGCTTTCATCCCGAGGAGACAGGTTGGTGATAGTCTAGCCATTGCTGCTGAGATCATCGCGGATTGGAAAAACCGACAAACGAAAGGCCTGCTATGTAAGATATATTTCTTTGAGGCATATGACACAATGGATCGGTGTTTCCTTTGGCCATCTTTGGCAAGGTAGGGTTTCCCAAAAGTTTGGATTGCTTGGGTGAAAAGATATATCACCACATCATCTTATTCGATGCTCATCAATGGTCGTCCCAAGGGTTTTTTTCCAACCGTAGAAGGGGGTGAAGGAGGGATGTAATTTTGCTCCGATGCTATTTGTTATTGTTAGAGTATTTGGAGCATGCGTCACTTATGTAATAGGTGGGTAAATGGATCCCTCCAGGGTCCATTTACCCCACCACTGAGTTTAGTCCCATACCGCCTAGTGGTGGGATTTGGAGGCCCTGTGGAAGCTATATAAGGAGCCCCAGGCCTCCTGTAACAGATGAGAAATTCAATAGAATATCCGCCCCCTTTGAGGGCTTCTCCCGTGGTTTCATCCCGCTCCTCACGGAGTAGGGTTCCACGTAAAATCCTGTCTTCTTTATATTCTTTATCTTTTTCCATGTTCGCTTCCGCATGTTTATTTTCTAACATGGTATCAGAGCGGGTTCGATTCTCGAGGATTTCGTGTTCTTTATTTATTCGAGATTCGATTGCGATTATTCCTGAAGATTATTTTATTGGAGATTTAGCAATGTTCCTGTTCAAGTCTGCAAGAGATCATTCAGCATCAAGCATCATTATTGTATAAAGTTCTAGGGTTTCGTTTTTGAAACCCTAAAAATTCTGTCTTGAGCCAGATCCAGATCCAGGCGTACATCGGGGTTCCTGCGAATCCCAACAAGCTTACGCCCGCAGCAACCCTAGTGGCGTGTGCGCAAGTATCTCCATCGCCATCTTCTAGTCCTGGTGGCGCACGATCTGTCACACCTCTAAGTCCATCAGCAGGCGCATCCTTTGACTGCCGCTCCAGGCGCCACAACAGGATCAGAGTCGCGCAGCGTGCGCGTGCCCCATCTCCATGCAGTCCAAGTCCATCCAAGGCGGCGGAGCCAAGGCGCGCGACCTTCTCCAGTCGATCGCCCCTTCCAGCAATAGGCGCATCTTCAGCCAAGGCGCGAGGCGGAGCCAGCCCTCCGCGCCTCGCATCTGGCGCGACTCTCCAAGAGGGCGGCGGTGCCTCCCTTCTCAACCCAAAGAGTATTCCAGGTCGTCCCATGCTACAGGTGATGCCCTCCAACCGACGACAGTGCGCACCTCTCCTTTCCAGATCTTCAACGACAACGGCGGCGCACCATGTGATTCCCCCAGCGCGCGATCTCCCTTGCAATCCGCTGCGCACCTTCAGGCGCGCACAGGCGCGTACCCTCCAGTTCTCTGGCGGTACCGCTCCATTGCCTCCTCCTTCCAGGCGCAAGGCAGCGCCTCCATCGAGCGCCAGGAGGCCCCCAACGCGCAGGCGGCACAATCCAGGGAACGTGGCGGCGTTTTTATCAAGGGTCCCACGATGGGAACCCTAAATAGGGCACGATCTAATAAAAAAAATTAAGGGCTGTTGTTTGTTAGGCCCAAGTGGGCCGTACACGTTAAAAAAATGGAGTTATTTTGTTAAGGCTCATCATGAGCCGAGTGGGCCGGCAGAGATGTTTTTTTTTAAAAAAAAAGAGGGAAAAGAAAAAAAAGAGAGAAAGAAAAAAAAGGCGCGTACAATAAAAAAAAGCCGTACGCTTTTTTTAAAAAAAGGCGCGTGCATTAAAAAAAAAGGAGCCACACGCAATTAAAAAAAATGATTTCAAAAAAAAATGATGCAAAAGCCGAAAAAAATGGAATGGCTTATGGAAAAACTTTTGACGGCTTATAAAAAAAAATGGAAAGCTGCAAGAAATTTGACTGGATATTCATGTTTACCCCCATCATTGTTGTCTTCTCCCAACTTGGTCGACGTTCATGTTTTCCGACAAGTATGGGAGAAAGGGGGAGTATATATGTAGAGTCACAGGTCTTGTATTCCAGATCCGGATTCAGATGTCAGTCTCCAGACCAGCCATTTTTTCAGACTCTACAAATTTCAGACTCGATGATGACGCATGCCAATCATTCTTGTTGGTCGGCCAGAGCTTTCATGTGAGCCATAAGGACTCCAGAGCAGAGGACTATTCCCTATGCCATTAAGGACAAGGGTTTTCATGTGGTATCATAGGGACTCCAGAGTAGAGTACCATTCTCTGAGCCAGATAGATCCAGTGTCACACTCCAGCCCGTTCGTCCTCCTCACATGCACGCCATGAGAAGCAACGTCCTCGACTGCAGCAGTTGTGCGCGTTGGGTTGATATTGTCTGTAGTGTCATGCATTGTGAGTTGAGTTTCTTTCTGTTTGTCCAAGCTGAGCATTGCATGCTCCAGCTTGAGGGGGAGTGTTAGAGTATTTGGAGCATGCGTCACTTATGTAATAGGTGGGTAATGGATCCCTCCAGGGTCCATTTACCCCACCACTGAGTTTAGTCCCATACCGCCTAGTGGTGGGATTTGGAGGCCCTGTGGAAGCTATATAAGGAGCCCCAGGCCTCCTGTAACAGATGAGAAATTCAATAGAATATCCGCCCCCTTTGAGGGCTTCTCCCGTGGTTTCATCCCGCTCCTCACGGAGTAGGGTCCACGTAAAATCCCGTCTTCTTTATATTTCTTTATCTTTTTCCATGTTCGCTTCCGCATGTTTATTTTCTAACAGTTATTGATGTTGATGTACTAGCCTACATGAGTGGGCAAGTGATACGACAGGAGGAACTGTAGGATATGCTTGTAATGGCATAACCACCCCTTTATTCAATCTACAGTTGACACCATATTCTTTATTAAAAGAGACAAGGAGTAGGCAAGTGAATGGCAGCGACTCTAGAAATTTTGGGGATCTTTCTTGTTTAATTCTTAACAGAAGCAAATCTATTATTGTTCCATTCGTCTTTCAGAAAAGGATGCATTGGCTTGTAGTGAGGAGCTTAGCACAACATGAGGTAGACTTAAAGCAATAGATTGGTTAGCTATCATT
Source organism: Ottelia alismoides (assembly GCA_037367405.1). NCBI lineage: Eukaryota > Viridiplantae > Streptophyta > Magnoliopsida > Alismatales > Hydrocharitaceae > Ottelia > Ottelia alismoides. Next base: position 50,551 of record JAZKJV010011417.1, read on the forward strand.
GAGAAAGCTAGAGAAAGAACTGTCAGGATGGAAGGCAGGCATTTTATCCCAAGGTATTCGCTTGGTGCTTGTAAAAGTTGTGCTTGCTGCAATTCCTCTATTTTTCATGTCTTTGTGTCTGCTACTTGTTGGAGTTCGACGACATCTTGAGATAATAATGAGGAGATTTTTCGGTGTAAATCTGGTCATGATAGCTCAGGGGTCCACTTGGTTGATTTGGACACAGTTACTCGGCAAAAAGATGCGGGGGCCTTGGGGTTTCTCGTTCAGAGACCATGAATAGGGTGCTACTTCTCAAGTGGGTTGCTAGAATTTGGGGCAGTAGCTAGAACTTATGTTGCAGGCTCATTCATGAGCTCTATGGGCTATGCTCTCAGGGAAGCTTGGAGCGGCATCATCTACAGGGCACCTCGGTGTTCTGGAAGGGTATTCGATCATTGATGTCGTGGTTTTCAGAATTTTTCCACCCGTTCTTGGAGATGGTAGTTCCTTTGCATTTTGGACTTAAGATTGGTCAGATAAGGAAGCACTCGCAACTAGATTTCCCCATCTATTTGCATTGGCCGCGGATCGTGATGCAGTGGTGTCAGATTGCTGGGAGGCAAGAGGTTGGACGCCTTTGTTTGTGAGTGATCTTTCATATCAGCGTATGGAGGAGTTTCTTAGGGTTTTGGAATTTTTGAGTCAGTTGAATGGTCCGGTGGGAGGCAGAGACCATTGGATGTGGAGGGCGGGAGATTTTTCTGTGAGGCATGCCTGTGTTGGACAAATCGCCGGTGTTTACTAGACCTCTTGGTCAGAGATTGCAAGATGATTTGGGATCTAAAGGTTACTACTAGCCGCATTGATGTTTTCATGGATGATGAGGAGAGGACGTATTCTGACACGAGATCAATGTGCTAGGCTTTTTGCGGGCAGCTCCGAGATATGCTCACTTTGTGACAGGGAGGTAGAAGTAGAACGAGTGGCCATCTTTTCTGTACTTGTGATAAGTCGTCCCCTATTTGGCAGGACTTTGGTCTTGATTGGGCCAATCTTCAAAGCTTAGAGATGTTCTGGGGTTCTTTATACGTGGCCAATTGCCACCCAAGAAAGGTGCTCCTTTCGGTGGCAATTATCTGGACTATCTGATTAGCTAGAAATGGAATCGTTTTTCGAAAGAAATGGAATCATTTTTGCTTCCTAGTATTTTTTATGCCTATACTAAACATATCTATAAGAGGATTCTCCTCGAGCCATGGCCCATGGCTTCTGTAAGTATTGCTTTGTACCTCCTTTTTTGAATTAATATTTTTGGGACATACACCATATCAAGTTTTCCCCTTTTTGGCTCTAAAAAAACCCTAGCTTAGAAGCTCAGATAATAGCAACAGCTGGCAAAGTGGGCAAGAACGAAGGAAATCATTCCCTTGTCAGCCAGAATTTGGGGAAATTAGCATCCACCATTGTGTTTTGGTCGATTTGCTGTTATGTCATTGATAATTTGTCTACCTATTGTGTGAAATATATACAATCAGCATACAAGATAAATGTATATCTGTAAAGCCCACGGTATGATAATTGAGCAAAATGCTGTTGATATCTTGTGATATTTAATACCATGCACCCATATTACATTGTAGCATCTCGTGCTGACTTCTCACGGCCATTTTTTATACGGTGTTTTTAGTCCAAGCTTGGGATGTACAGTGTAAAGGCAAAACTGTTTCAGGTAGAGCCGAAATTTTATCTGGCTCCAATACACTCAAAAAATAAGTTGAAGGTGATATCTGAAAAAAGTTGATTACTTGAATGATCTTCCTAATATACTTGGCGAAAGTTGTTTGAAAAGCCTCTTTCTTTTCAAACTGAGTCTCTTTCTTGTTCGTTCCACAACCCATACTCTAATTTATTTTACATTGGATGAGTTTGTAATTTCTTTTTTAATTTATTAGTAAGCGCCTTTTAGACTATCAAATTGCTTCTCTTGCCTACCTTTTATCTTGAAAAGAACTTTTCTACATGTTATTAAATTATAAGCTCTCTTAATTTTATATCATTCGCCAAGTATCGCAGGTTCCATTTATTATAGAAAATGCTTTTCTCATGATAAGTATGTAGGCCCGTGGTTGCTCATGTCATCACGTCCTGAACTTTCAAATCTTTCAAAGAGTCACCATTAGTTATTTACTTTTCGTGTTGAAGGGAAAAAGAGCTTGCTGCCGTTAGGATCAACCCAGCTGATGTTGATATCATAGCAAATGAGCTTGAGGTATGACTATAATGGTCATTTTTTGGAGGACTTGAAATAGTCCTGAATCATGCAAAATTTGCAGCTTGATAAAAAGGTGGCTGAGAGAACTCTGAGAGAACACAAAGGTGATGCAGTTGCTGCTGTTTGCTACTTGCTACGCTGATGATACATGGTGCATAATATTTTTGTTTCATGTTTGCTTTTATTTTCTGCAGAAGATAGGATAAAATTTTTTAGGAGGTTAACTTCTGTTGTGTTCTTTGACAGGAGGGTGAATGTGCAGTCAATGTCTATCAACCTATGAGAAAGAATACCCGCCTAGGGCAGCGATTGGGAAGTTTTTAGCTGATTTGGTTGTCTTTGCTTGTTCCTATTATTGTTTACTCTCCTGTGTACAATCCTACTTAGTTGATTGTGTGTTGTCCAATTTGTTTTTAGAAAAGAAGCTAGTTTGTCTCAGCTTCACCTTACTTTGCTTATTAAATGATGTTTTTAATACTAGAAAAGTTTTGGAGATGGATTGAAGACATGTTTTACATTTGACATTTCCTGGCTACCTTATTTCACATTCATTAATCCACCAAAAAAGTCTTTGTTATTGATATGTAATCCCAAGAGAAAAGTGCTGGATTATATCTAATAGCGGTAAATATAATTTAGGATAAGCTATCACTAGCGAAATAGATAACAAGATAATATCACTATGCATCAGAGTTCCAGATCTGGTTTTTATCACTTGTGCCCTTAACTTTTGAAATATCAGCTATATCCCTTACTCTTTTGTAATATCAGTTGTACCCTTGACTTCTTACAAAATTCACAGTTTTGTACTTTTATAATATTAGTTAGGTCTCCACTTTATCTTAACAAAAGTGTAGAATTCTGAATTTATTTTGTAAAAAGCAACGGGCACAATGGATACTAAAAAAAGATACGGATATAATTGATATTGCAGAAGTGAAGGACGCAAGTGAGAATATAGTGTGTAATAACATCATTTTTAATTTTCAGATCACATTATCTTCTATCGATTAATGTCAATAGTGAAATAATGTCACTAGTGAAATAAAGTGGTGCATGTAATTTAGAATAAGTTATCACTAGTGAAAAAGATAATATGCGATCGTCTGTTATTCGAGCCCTTATGGTTGACTGTAAAACAAAAAAAAATCAAGAAACAAAATAAAAATATTATTTTGCAGAGTGCAAACAATAGTACGGGCGAGCTTGACAATAACAAATAATAGCATGGCTTCCCAAAAATATAGCATTTGGATTCATTTCTGTAATGATCTTGAACATCCGAAATAAATGTGGAAGGGGCAGCTAAGCAAATATGTAACATCAATAACAAAAAAGAGTAATAAAGAACATACTTAATTTTTTTATAACAAAGATGGAGACCTAGAAGTTCCATCTTATTACAATTTGACATCATAAAATAAATGAAATTGTTAACCACTGACATGTTACTCCATTAGCCATAATGATATCGTTCCAATGCAACTCATCATAAGTTCTGTTATAGTCCAATTAATGAAGAATAGCCAAGAAATTTGAATCGTCAATAAATTAATTCTCATGTTCCTCTGAGAAAAATAATAATACATATTATGAACATCAACTGATGCTCAGTATGTTCCGAGTAGGGATAAAATCAGTTTTGTGTGGAAAATTAAATCTCCATTGAGCCACTTCGAAAAATTTCTAGCATAAACATAATTAATAATGATAAGATATGCCATTAATATTTAGAAACATATATTATCCATGGATACAATTCCTGACATATGCCAGTAAAGTTCATAAGTTTCAATGCTATTCTCAGTGTGAGTTTCTCTATAAACATAATTATGTAGGTAAAAGTTCTATTTTTCACCCATACAACTATCATTAGTAATTTTCACATATGCACCCATATCTTATCATAAAAATGAGTTTGCATTATTCTCATATCAACTCCATCATAGAACTTATACATAAACATAATCATGGATAAAAAGAATGTTAATTTTATATCCGTTCAAAATATCATATTTCACAAAAGCCATGAACTTACTAATTATATGGATTTGTCTTAGTTCACAAATCAGTAGGCGGTTTTGGAGGCTCAATCGTCAGCAGATGCAGTTCAGAAACATAACATGTCTTAATAGATAGCTAAGATCGTAGATGATTTATCTTTTGCCTCGATCCATTCATTTGAATCGTATGCCTCCGGAAACCATTGACCCTTATGACCCCTTAATGCGGACCAGTGACAAAAATCTTATTTTTTCATCATTTCATAAATATTTGTTTTTATTTAAAGCAAATATTTCAATCCTTTTTTACTTAATGTATAAATTAAATCTATAGATGCAAAGAGATTTAGATTTGTCTTTGTACTCACGTTAATTCAACAATCATGGATGCAAAGAGATCTTCTATATTCTAATATACTAGAGTAGAATATAGAAAGTAAAAGTTAGCATCGTAGACCGAGAGAAGTCAGTCTAACAATATAAATGATCTATGGCATGTACGTGTAACGATACATATGAATCTATTTTAAATAAATCAGGCCCCCCTCGGCCCCTCCCCGCATCACGCACAAACGATCCCCCAGCCCCGCGATGCGCCCCACTTCGCCGCGAGTTGCAGCACCCGCACCGCACACCACGCCATGAGTTGTCTCCTCGTGTCCTGTCGCACCCACACAGCCCCCTCCCCGCACCTCCTAGTCGTCGATGGCCTCCCCTTCCCTACAAGACTCCCGTGTAGATGCTACACACCCATTCTTCATTCATGTGCTGTACAGAACGACAGACATGCCAACTATATATCTGACTCACACAACACTACACCATGTCTAATTTGTGATTTTTTAGGTTTATCTTGATATTTTGATTTTGATGTTTATTTTAAGATTTGGAGTTGTGATTTCGAGGTGGCGATTTTAAATCCATTTGAATCTATACTGTTATTCATTCAACTTTATTAGTCATGATATCTAGAACAAAAATACCATCAATAGAATAAGCTAACATTGTTTATAACTATAGATATCGAAGCAGCCACCCGTCAAACTTACTCTAACTGGCCTGCCTCGAAGAGAGGTAAGCGTTTTCTCCTATAGGTTTAATTTATATTTTCAGCTTGTTTTTTACCTATTCCGGCCTTTTCTAATGTGAGAGAAATCTTCTCTTATCGAAAAACAATAGTGGATTTTGCAAGATCTATTAGAGTGAAAATCATCGGTATAACAAGAAAGAACATGGGATTACAACTAGCATAGGTCTTACTCTAGCATATTAAAGTGGGAAAATATGAAAATGCCATTGAATATATGGGTCGATCTGGCCCAAGTATGGCCCATAACAATTTGATCGGGCTTGGGCTTGGGTCGATAAAAAAATCTAGTGGGCCTCGGTCCGGTCCAAAGCCTGATTTGTTAAATGGGCTTGGGCCCTCTTGGGCCCTACAGGGCCCAGCCCAAGTCCGGACCATGCTCATCCCTACCTGTGCATCTACTAGCAATCAAATGCAAGCATTTACTACCGAGATAATCACCAAACTGCATTTTTTATGGCTCCACAATTACCAGTCTTGCTTTATTACTAAATCGCATTTCTCACCTCGATACTATTGGTACTCTCAAAGATCGGTTTTACCTCTCTAATGCTCATCTTTCTAATGCTCATGTTCTCTCTTAATGATAGGTGGGTCGTGCTAAAGTTTCAATTAGCTGCCTACATATTTCTACAACTAATAGACTTACACTGTACTTAGTCGAATATCTTATACCCAAAGGAACTCCTCTTATATCATTTCTAACGATCTCGATCATCTGAACTAAATGTGGAAGTGACAACTCAACAAACATGTTGGGACTGTCATGCATTAGCATAAATAATAACATAAAATAACAGTAAAGAACCAACTTAAAAATTTTCATAATAAGGTTGGAAGTCCAGAGGTTCCATCTTATTACAACCTGACATCGCAAAATAAATGGAATCGTTAACCATGGCCTCCTACTTCGTGGGCATAATGATATCCTTCCAGCGCAATTCATCATAAGTTTTGTACCAATCCAACTTCTTGAAGAATAAAAAATTTTAAATCATCGATACACACAAAAATACATGTTACAAATCTGACGCTTAGTATGTGTCGAGTTGAGATTAAACCAGATATATGTGGAAAATTAGATCTCCATTTAGCTATTTTAAAAATATTCACCCATAACTTAGTTGGTAAGGATAAATATTTTTAACATGAGAACTTTATAAATTTTCTTATTTGCCTACTTAGAATAATGTTCATTAATATACCTTATCCATGGATACAATTCCTAAATATGTCATTGATAAGGAAAATAAAGTCCATGAGTTTCAATACTATTCTCAGTATTAGTTGCAATATAAACATAAATATGTTATAAAAGTTCTACTTTTACCCATACATCTATTGTGGAGAAGAGAGACGGAATGGGATATCTATTCCATAGAGCTAGGGTCTCTTATATAGAGAGAAAATCCTAGAGAGTACAAGAGAAAAAATACATAAATACCCCTGAGGGGTTACGGAACCCGAAGGGTTAAAGGTTACGGAACCCGAAGGGTTAAGGGTTACGGAACCCGAAAGGTTACAAATATAACTGTAATATAATAATTCTAACATTCCCCCTCAAGTTGGAGCATATATGTCGATCATGTCCAATTTGGATACTAAGTACATTAGACGCTTCCTTGGAAGAGCCTTTGTGAGGATGTCTGCAAGTTGAAGTTCAGTGGAGATGTGTGTAGTGTTGAATCGTCCTTCTTGTACTGCATCACGAATAAAATGGCAATCAACTTCAATGTGTTCTGCCGCTCATGGAAAATTGGATTGGTGGCGATGTACATGGCAGACTTGTTGTCGCAGTATAAGGGTACAGGAGTGGCGACTGACATGCCAAGTTCTGTTAGGAAAGAAACAAGCCATGTGATCTCACATGTGACCTGAGCCATTGCCCTGTATTCTGCTTCTGCACTAAATCTGGATACCACTGTATGCTTCTTGCTTCGCCAAGTGACAAGGTTATCCTCAACAAACATGGCGTATCCTGTAGTGGATCGACGGTCCTCAAGAGATCTAGCATAGTCAGATCCGTATAAGCGGAGATATTAGTGTGTCCATTCACCCCATAGAAAATTCCACGTCCGGGAGATTCCTTCAAATATTGAAGGATCAAAAGAATATCCTGTCAGTGACTGTAAAGAGGCTTCTCCATATATTGACTGGCTCTGCTCACAGCATATGATATGTCTGGCCTAGTAACAGTGAGATAGAGTAATTTTCCCACTAAGCTTCTGTATCGTGTTGCATCCTCAAATGATGGATCAGTAGATGCTGAATATTTTCTCACTTCTGCAGGGATGCCAGGTGGCTTGCATCCAAGAAGTCCTGCCTCGGTCAGAATATTGAGGCAATACTTTCTCTGTGAAAGATGAAGCCTCTCTGTAGTGCGTATTACTTTGATGCCAAGAAAATAATGAAGTTGGCTGAGATCTTTCGTGACAAAGACCTTCTGGAGGAAGGCCTTGGCTCTTGAATACCATCTACATCATTTCATGTGATAACCATATCATCAACATAGACAACAAGGATGATCGTGCCAATAGACAGTCGTCTAACAAAGACAAAGTAGTCAGATGTTGTCCTCTGAAAACCTAGTGCGTTGATCTCCGTAATGAGCCTGTCAAATCATGCCCTTGGGCTCTGCTTCAGGCCATAAATGGCCTTGCGTAGTCGACATACATGCTCCCCCTCGACTACATACCCCGGCGGTTGCATCATGTAGACCTCCTCCTCAAGATCACCATAAAGAAAGGCGTTCTTCACATCAAGTTGATAAATGGGCTAAGCCTTGTTGGCAGCAACAGAGAGAATGGTACGTATCGACCCCATTCTGGCAACATGCAAGAATGTCTCAAAATAATCAACTTCAAAGGTCTGTGTGAAACCTTTGGCAACAAGTCCGGCTTTCAACCTGTCAATAGAACAATCAGACGATTGTTTGGTCGTGAAGACCCATCGACAAGCCACAGGGCGAACTCCCGGGGGGCACAACACATGATCCCACGTACCCCAGGAGGTAAGTGCATCCATCTCCTCGTCCATGGCCTGTCGCCAACCTTGATCTTGCATTACACTAAAATGATCTCTTGGAATGGTAATAGCATTAAGAGCATATGCAAATCTCTTGTCACACCTAGATAAACCATCTGTAGAAGTAAAATGTGACATGGGGTGATACGTACATTTCCTTTTTTGCTTGCGTGGAGCTATAGGAAGCTCCCCAGGTACATCCGAGACAGCAGTGGTGGGAGCACTCGAAGTGATCATATCATCATGCATAAAAGGGATAGGCAAAGATACAGACACTGGTGTAGAAGGTATAGAAGTACGCTGGCGAGTATAGACGATTGGTGGAGGAGGGAGGTCCAGAGGAATGTCACATAAAATATGTGTGAAATAGCTTGTTTGCTCAAAGAAGGTGACATCAGCATATACATAGTATCGACGTCCAACAGGATCATAGCAGCGATAGACTTTCTGGGTACGCAAGTACCCAAGAAAGACGCATTTGATGGCATGAGAGGATAATTTGTCAGCTGCATGAAAGTTATGAACAAAGGCAATACAACCAAAATTCGCAGAGGTATAGGAAAAGGAGACTCGGTAGGATAAAGTAAGGAAAATGGAGTTGCCCCTTCGAGAACTGATGAAGGAACACGGTTGATGAGATACACTGCAGTAAGGATAACATCTCTCCAGTATTGTTTAGGAACATTCATTTGACTAAGAAGAGATCTGGCAACATTTAGCAAGTGTCGGAGTTTCCTCTCAGCTATACCATGATCCATGTCCCTTACAAAAAAGCCAATAGGTACCCGCGAGGACCTGGTTTGAAGCTTCACTATCAATCGATTCACAAAGATGCAAATGGTTAGATACAAATACCAGTATAGATGCTATATTATTCTTATCTATTTTAAAAATATAGATACGAATGTGGATACAAATATTGATGGAAAATATATTGCCGAATCGTTAAAAATGAATACCGTATGAAATGGATGCAAATTAGATATGAAAAATAATAGAATCAAAATTGTATAGATTAGAATAAATTTATATGTATGAGAGGGCTAACACACGATGATATATATATATATATGGATGTCAAAATTTGAATTAACATATATGATAAGAATTGGATATGGTCCAAATCGATATACATACATCCTGACATGATGATAATGAATATAGTTGAATACAAATTATATCGTGCATATATACATACATATATATAATGTGTAATTTTAATGTATGTACTATAATGTGCAATTTTATGTGCGGGTTTGTATTTATATTGTGCAGTTATAATACAAACTGTATATGTATTCTAGTAAAGTGCTTATGTTTTTTACAAAAAGATTGTGGCCTTCCTGAACTCAAGAAGACACATCCTATTTGAAGGGTCTCTTATAGGATTTCCTTCTAATAGGACACTGTCTTTTCTGAGTTCATGAAGGCCACCCTCTTTTTTGTAAAAAAAATATGATAACTTTAGTAGAATATGTATATTGTTTATATTATAGTATGCAATTTTGATGTTTGTATTATAATATGCAGTTTTATGTGTGGTTTTGTGTTTATAATGTGCAGTTATAATATAAAATGTATACATATTCTACTAAAGTGCTCATACTTTCTACAAAAAGAGGGTGGCCTTCCTGAACTCAGGAAGGCCGCATCCTATTAGGGCCCTTCCAATAGGATGCGTCTCTCCTAAGTTCGAGAAGGTCACTCTCTTTTTATAGAGTACACAAGCACTTTAGTAGGATACGTATACAATTTGTATTATAACTGTATATCATAAATACAAATCCGTACACAAAACTACGCATTATAATACAAACATTTGAACTGCATATTATAATACAAACTATATATATTCTATTAAAGTCATCGTATTTTTTACAAAAAAGAGTGCGGCCTTCCTGAACTCAGGATGGACCACGTCCTATTGGAAGGATATCATGTGTGTGTGTGTGTGAGCTTTCAAATGAGGTAGATCTTTTCTGAGATTGTAAAGGTCGATGCCAATTTAGTAAAAACTCTGTAAAATTTTTGTAAAAGTATAAATTACATATTGTAAAAAAATAATTTTGTAAAATATAGCATCTAAATTTAAATTAACATTTTTATCCAATATAATAATATTTTCGTAATTTTATTTCACTATACGTATTGTGTTAATATTTATCATGGTAGCTCACCATATATACGGTGAGACCCCGCGTCATTTGAAGAATAGGAATATATACTTATATATTATTTGCTATGGTGTCCTCTGGTTATATTTTTACATCTCATTTATTCGTATTTGATTCATTATGAGGATGGATCTATATGAATGTGCCATTATTAGATCCGTATCTGATTTCATTCCTCCCAATTTCATATCAAATGTAATGTTCGAACAAATCAAATTATGAAGGAGTGACGACAAAAAAATCCGTGATTTTCAAAGATGATATATAAATTTATGAAAAATTATAATTATTTATTTTTATCCCTTGATTGATACTTATCTATTAGATGAGCAATTAACTTTTTTAAAGTTGGTATCCTCACGGGTACCCGTAGATACCTGGTAAATGCCAATGAATGTTGGGGATGAGGTGGCCCGACCTGTGACCCAATAACAACGGAGCGGGACGGGTCACACGATTAAATGAGGTAGATACCCGCCCCATGGACACCCCTACTTCAACTTTTGATGGGCCCATCTCAGGTTCTTAAACTTTCGTGTTGTTCAGGATCAGGAAACGAATCCTTTGTTGTAACGAATGGGATCCGTTGGATGAGGATCGATGACCCTCGTAAGAAGTCAGGGATGGTTGGCACGCATCCTGGGATCATTTGATCCTCATCCAATGGATTCGATCCCAGGGTTACAGTTGGTGTTGTAACAACAGAGGATCCTCTCCGTCGGGAACAACCTCCGTCTACCAAGATTAGTAAGCGTCGCATCAATGGCTTTGGAAGTGAATGGAGAGCTTTCTTTGTCTCTCATCACGTCACTCGAAGAACGCATGGATTCCTTTTGACAACCAAAGCAAAGATCATTGACTATAGGGACTTAAGATGATGGGAGTCGATCCCCCCCCTCTCTTCTTCTCCATGCAATACAGATCTCAAGCGTGCAAGGCAGGCTGATCTGCTCATGCTGATAACACGAGGGTGTGTCAGGTGGTTGTGAACAGTGAGGTTGCACACTTCATCTGCTCATGCTCGGTGGTGATTCTCCAACCTAACTCCAGTGAGATAGGCTGCAAGTATGCTTGGGCTCGAGAGTTGTGACATGGACCATATGTAAGGGATAATATAGCCAGTGGTTAGAAGCTTAGGGACTGGGATTCTGGGAGAAGAGGGTGTGGTGGTGTGTGTATGGTGTTCAACCGCAACAACTCCTATTGTTTTGTGCATGAGGTCTTAGTCATGGTGCAACAATAGGAGCATATGTGCATGAGTTTTTGTTACAGCTGCGTGTGTGAGATAGGACTATACAAGGTACAAGTTGAGGAGAGAGTGCAACAACAAAAGATTGTGGAGCTGCTGCTTGATTGTGGGCGAGAGATGAAGTGAGAATGTGGACCCTTGGCCTCTATTTATATATAATAGGTGAGAGGAGAATACAAGGTGCTAATGATGTGGTGCTAAAGAGAGAAAGAATAAACCATTTATTCTAACACTCCCCCTCAAGCTGGAGCATGGATGTTGCCCATGCTCAGCTTGTTGCAACATCGTTCAAACTGTGCTCGGACAAGAGGCTTTGTGAAGATATCTGCAGTTTGATCTTCTGAAGAAACAATAGTTGTAAACAATAAGTCCTTCTGAATCAATCTGGTAAAATGGCAATCCGCTTCGACATGTTTCGTTCTTTCTTGAAACATATGATTATTCACAATATGCATGGTTGCTCGGTTATCACATCTCAACTCCATTTTGCCTGTCAATGGAACACCCAGGTCATTTAAGACTGATTTGATCCATACCAATTCAGCTGCAGCATGTGCCATTGCTCTATTTTCACTTTCTGCACTAGAGCGAGACACAACATTTTGCTTTTTGCTTCTCCATGTGATGAGACTGACTCCCAACTAAGTGCAGAAACTAGCAGTGGATTTTCTGTCCATTAAGAAACAAGCATAATCTGCATCAGAATAAGCCACCAAGTGAAGGTCTGACTGCTTGGAATACATAAGCCCTTTTCCTGGAGATGATTTGATGTATCGCAGTATCATCATGGTTGCATCTACATGGGACTGAGTTGGCTTATCCATGAACTAACTTAATTTCCCAACTGTAAATGAGATATCAGGACGTGTGATTGTCAAGTACAACAACTTACCAATCAACCTCCTGTATCGTGTGACATCAATAGTTTTCCCTTCTTCATATAGGTGCCCTTTTGGATCCATGGGTATGTTTGCTGGTTTGCATTCAAGCATCCTTGTTTCATGCAGTAGATCAAGTGCGTATTTTCTTTAGGGAATGACAAGTCCCTTCCTGCTCCTGGCAAATTCTATTCCCAGAAAATATCTCAACATTCCCAGATCTTTCATAACAAATTTATCTGCTAGCATATTTTTAACTTCGGTGATGCCCGCATCATCATTCCCAGTCAGGACCATATCATCTACATATACTAACATAGCAACAATGTTCGTACATAACTTCCTTACAAATAAGGAATGATCTGAGGTGGATCTGGAGAATCCCATTTGCTCAAGGACTAGAGATAATTTATGGAACCATGCTCTAGGACTTTGCTTCAATCCATAGATCGCTTTCTTAAGTAAGCAGACCTTCTGACACTCCCCTGAGCAAAGAAACCAAGAGGTTGCTCCATATACACAGTTTCATTTATATCCCCATATAGAAAAGCATTCTTCACATCTAGCTGATATAATGGCCACTCTTTGTGTACTGTAATTGACAGTAGAATTTGAACTGTAGACAAACGAGCAACGGGGGAGAAGGTATCGAAGAAATCCACTCCACAAGTTTGCTTGAATCCTTTGGCTACCAACCAGGCCTTATACCGAGCTATTGTGCCATCAGTGTTGTGATGCACTGTAAAAACCCAACGAGCTCCAACTGGTCGATGAGTTGCTGGTAGATCAACAAGTTCCCATGTGCCTTTAGACACAAGAGTGGACATTTCCTCTTCCATAGCATGTCGCCAGGTTGGATCCTTCAGGGCATCAACATGACTGATTGGCAACTGCACAGTTGATAAGGATTGTATGAATGATGTATAGGAGCGGCCAAGTCCATCATAATACACTGCAGCAGAAACAGGGTACTTGGCACGTGCACGCTTCCCTTTTTGTCATACAAACATTATCACTGGGAACATTATAATCATCTGAATTATTCCTATCAATAGGAGTTGGTACCTCATCAGGAGATGGCCAAGGCTCGGAAGGAGGAGGTGTAGACGAACTCGACTCTGTGGACTGAGACTCTGTAGGCATGGGTAAGGGGACACTGGCATGTTCATTACTTACCAAAGGTGCAGACACCTGTCGTCCAGAGGTGGAGAAAGATGGAATGAACTCAAAGAAGGTAACATCCACTACAAACTGGACGTCCTTTAGGGACGCTTATTGGGGACGGTCAAGGAGCAACCGTCCCCAATAACAGTATCGGGGACGGTCAGTAGCGGACCATCCCCTCTGTAATGTAATAGTGATGGTTATTACCGACCATCGCCATTAATTGACCTTTAGGGACGGTTTTATAATCGTCCCTAACTAGGCTAGCCCCAGCTTGGTTTTTTGTCTACCCGGGTACTTTATGGGACGGTTATAACCGTCTCCGTTACTCCACTGCGCCCGTCGCTTATACGAAACTATAGGGGACGGTTGTAATCGTCCTCTATAGTTGGTTATAGGGGACGGTTGCCAAAACATCCCCCCTGCCCTTGTAATCGGCGAAATATCTGCACTCAAAGGGGACGGTTCACTTATAACCATCCCCGATCATTCGTATAGGGGACGGTTGTTTGACCGTCCCCGATGGTCATATACCCCTCCGGCGACTCCATTCCTCATTCTTCACTCGACTCGTGCCTCCTCTCGCCCTCAACTCCTCGTCGCCGCCTCCTCCTCCCTCTCGCCGCCGCCCTCCTCCTCCTCCTCCTCCCTCTTGCCGCCGCCGCCCTCCTCCTCCTCCTCCCTCTCGCCGCCGCCCTCCTCTTCCTCCTCCTCCCTCTCGCCGCCGCCGCCGCCCTCCTCCTCCTCCTCCCTCTCACCGCCTCCTCCCTCCTCCTCCTCCCTCTCGCCGCCGCCCGCCGCCTTGTCCTCTGCCCTCCTCGTCCTCAACTCGTGCCTGCCCGCCCGCCGCCTTGCCCGCCGCCCGCTCGCCGCCTTGCCCGCCGCATTACTTGGTTGTAAGTTTTGTTATTGTTTTTTATATATTCATCATGCTTATGATTGCATATTTTTTTAATATGCTTATTAGTTTAGTCAAATGCTTAAGATAGTAGATTAAAAAATAGTGGATAATATTTATTATGATTAACTGCTTTTAGTGATAAATGCTTATTAATTTAGTTAAATGCTTGTAAGTCTTGTTTTAAAACATAGTTAGATTAGAAACATAGGAGTTAAATGGTTATTAGTTTAGTTTAGATGATTAAAAAAAATACAACTTACCATACAATATTAAACTTTACTCTAGTTAACTTTGGATGTTACCTATAGGCAATGGACAAAAGTTGGATGAATAAAAGATTCGATGATTATCAGACATATAACAAAGGGGTTATCGGATTATTGGACTGGGCATTTCGATATGAGTCACTCTATCATATTGTAGGAGGTGAAGGAGATAAGATACATTGTCCGTGCATAAGATGCAAGAACACTTTGACACAAAATCGAACCATGGTTTACGAACATTTGATATTAAATGATTTTTGGCTCCATTATACAAATTGGACGTATCATGGTGAAGGAGTTATTTTGGACGAAGATGATAATGATCAAGTTGATAATGAAAGAGATGTCTCTGAAACACATGACCTGATGCTATATTTGAGTTGATAGATAACATTCGAGGACATGACATTGATGAACTGATGGATTCACCTTCGGATTCCTTACTTGAAAAAATACAAGATGCAGAGAAGCCATTATGTGACGGAGTTAAAATGTCTCGGTTGCATTTTCTTCTGGAAATGTTTAAGATAAAAGTGAAGAATCGGTGTACAACGGTTACGATGATAGATGTCTTACAGTTGATTAGGACCTTATTAAATAATCCAGAAAATTTTCCAAAGGATTGAAAGGACGCTAAATCAAGATTTCGGGCACTCGGATTAAACTACGAGAAAATTGACGCATGTCCGAATGAGTGCATTTTATATTGGAAGGATTACTCAAACCTAGATACATGTCCTGACTGCAAAAGTAGCAGATATAAGAATTTGGGCCATGATTCGAAAAGGTAAAAATCGGAGAAGATTTTATGATTCTTTCCTTTGATTCCCCGATTACAGCGATTATATTCATATGAAAGAACAGCTAAAATGATGATATGGCATAGTAATATCAGAAAGAAAGATGTAACTGGTGTTATGCGACATCCGTCTGATTCAGAAGAGTGGAGGAAATTCGATGAAATGTATCCATCGTTCTCTGAAGAAGTAAGAAACGTACGTTTAGGTCTTGCTTCCGACGGTTTTAATCCATTCGGAAATATGTGTACGAGTTACTCTATTTGGCATGTGATAATTGTTACATATAATTTGCCACCGTGGATGTCAATGGCATCTTCTTTTATGATGATGACGTTATTGATACCTGGTCCAAAGGGGCCAGGTAATGCGATAAAACATATATGCAACTGCTGATTGATGAACTAAAGAGTGGAATTCTAGAGTGAGTACGTATGACGCGGCAAAGAAAGAGTTCTTTACAATGCGTGCTTCTTTATTGTGGACAATTAATTACTTTCCTGTGTATGCCAATTTATCGGGATGAAGTATAAAGGGTAAACTCGCATGTGCGATTTGTATGGATAAAATACATTCGATATGGCTAAGTGCGAGTATGAAGCATTGTTATTTGGGACATCGTCGTTTCTTACCCGTAAGTCATAGATGGTTAAGAAGTGAAAACAATTACAAGTTTGATGGACAGTCGTTTGGACGCCAGTTAAGTTTGACTCGCCGATCAGGAAGCGCATTGTGGATAGAACAACAAAATTTGGGCAACCACTCTCTATGTCGATTATTTAAGAGGAAGGCATCCGGTGGATGGCGAAAACAAAGTATATTCTTTCAGGAGCTACCCTATTGGCATACTTTATAGGTCCGTCATAACTTGGACGTGATGCATATAGAGAAGAATGTTATGGAAAATATTTTGAGAATTTTAAATATTTCTAGTACTGCGAAGGACAGTTTGCGAGCCAGACGTGATCTAATACAGTTGGCTATCCGACCCGAACTACATCCGATAGAGTCAGAGAATTCTAGAATTATAATTCCCGAAACAGTATATACTTTATACTGACTTTGTTAAATTTCAGTCGATTTCTTCCAAGAATACGGTGAATCGTTCCAAAGGGTTTAGGTCCACGCATAAGATGGGAAGGAAGAACACCAACCAACTGAAGGATGACTTTGTAAGTATTTAAAAAATGTTTAGAACGATTAAGTTTGAGTCTAAAATTCATTTTAAGAAGTTTTTATATTTTTTAAGTTGAGGGATAATGAAAGAGAAATGACCCACATAGAGGTTTTTGCTGGGTCAAAGAGTCGAGACTTAGGAGGAGAAGTGCAGTGGGTTGATGACGCCTACGCACCAATTCATGTAAGTATAAATGCATTTTTTACTTATAGATTTACTTATGGTAATATATTGAAATTATTTTATATTTTTTTAAATGCAGGAAGAAATGATTAGACTCTCTACCACCTCCTCGTTGGATAGCACGGGGACGAGCACTCCCCCGTTGTCGGCCGATGATGTCTTCCGTCAAGCCACTGGTCCAGAACACGGTGGACGCATCCGATGCGGAAGACGTGGCAAAACGATCCGTACATGGTACGGAATGGGTGATGCAGGTGGGCCGCAGTCTTCCTCGCAAGGAAGCCAGAGAGAAAGAGATATGGAGAGGGAGCTGCGTGAAGTAAAGGCAAAGATGACTGCACAAGATGCAGAGATTGCCAAGATGCGTATGGACATGGCGAATGTCATGTCCTATATAAGCCGTCTTCAAAGCCAAGCCACGCCCCCTGTACAACTTAAACAACTCGGCGACGATGAGGAGAGTGAGGAGGAGAGCGATGAGAGTGACGAGAGTGGCGCATCTGAGTAGATAGCATCGATGTAGTACGTCTTAGTTTCTTTTTGATCTTTTTATTGTAATGTATTTTATTAATGCCTAACATTATGTAGACTTCATAACATTTCTTCATAACCAAGTGATGTTTGATTATGATATTGAATGTTGAGTTTATGATCTCGAATGTTGAGTTGTTTGGTTCTTGAATGTTGTGTTGTTTGGTTCTTGAATGTTGTGTTTATTGGTTTTGCAGGGGGATCAGGGAAGACACCATGAATATAAGAATTTTTTTCCTGTCAGGGTGTATTGGGGACGGTCGTAACCGTCCCCTAAAAAGTTACAGAAACGTCATGCCTGCCCAAACAGTTCACGGGAGACTGTTGGGGACAGTTATAACCGTCCCCTATACGCTTCTGTTTGCGTCGCTAACAAAGCGCAGATGGGACGGTTTTAACCGTCCCTTATACGCTTCTGTTGGCGTTGCTATAGACGTTGCAGTAGAGGGGACGGTTACAACCATCCCTAATACTCTTCTGTTGGCGTCGCTGTAGACTCTTCCAGGCTTCTGTTGGCGTCGCAAAAGGCCTGCAAAGTAGAAGGGACGGTCACAACCGTCCCTAAACCCTAACGTAGGCGACGGTTTTAACCATCCTCAAAGGTTTTCTGTGGCCGTCTCAAAATATTGTTGACAATTGGGGACGGTTGTTAACCGTCCCTAATACAATAGGTAGTAGGGACGGTCCTAACCATCCCTAATAGTAATCGTGTAAGGGACGGTTACAACCGTCGCCAATGGTTTATTAAATGAGACGGTTGTCAGAAGCGTCTCATTTAATCAAATGAGACAGTGTCAGAAGGGACGGTTGGTCAACCGTCCCCTCTGATCAGAGGGGATGGTTTTATCTACAAAGAGGACGGTCTTTGACCGTCCCCTTAGACCCACCTGCCTGTAGTGATCAGTGTCTATGAGAAATGGGATCATAGCATCGGTACCCCTTCTGATTCTTGGCATAACCCAAGAAGACACATTTGACTGCGTATGAAAGTAATTTGTCCCTCCCTGGTCTCAGAAGATGAAGGTAACACAACCAAAGATTCTGGGAGGAAGTGGAAAAATAGGTTTCCCCGGAAAGAGAATCTCAATGGGAATTTGTTCGTGAACAGCAGATGACGGTGTCATGTTTATCAAATGAGTAGCAGTAAGAACTACATCTCCCCAATATCGAGTTGGCAAGTTATAATCAACAAGAATAGTACGAGCAACATCAAGGATATGACGGTGTTTGCGTTCAGCAACACCATTTTGGTGAGAAGTATAAGGACATGTAGTTTGGTGGATAGTTCCTCTTGACTTTAGAAAAGTTTGCATACTTTGAGAAAGAAACTCGCATGCATTATCAGACTGAAAAACTTTTATGATGGCATCAAACTGAGTTTTTACTTCATTAAAGAAATTGACCACAATATCATAGACTTCAAATTTTGTATGCATAAGAAAAACCCAAGAAACACGAGAATAATCATCAACAATAACAAGATAATAATGACTCCCAGACCTGTCAGGGTTCCGGCTAGGTCCCCAGACATCAACATGGACTAACTCAAACAAACTAGTAGACTGCACGGTAGTGGACACAGGATAACTGCTCCTGTGGTGCTTCCCAAGCTGGCAAGCCTCACAATGAGCAGAAGTATTGGAGGACAATTGTGGAAGATTATGTCGCAAACGTGGAAAAGATGGATGGCCCAGACGACGATGGTAGACAGCAAGAGAGGTGGTGGAGGAAAAACCAACATGAGCAAGGACTGGATGTTACATGAAATGATACACCCCTCCTTCTTCACAACCATCACCACTCGTCCTCCCAGTTAGAACATCCTGAAAGACAAAGGACGTCGCATAAAAAATGGCTCAAATCCTTGCATAGTTGACTAACAGATAAAAGACTCAGGGGGGATTCTGACACATGCAAAACATCATAAAGCATAATGTTGGAAGTAATAGCAACTTCTCCTTTTCCTTGGGCAATAGAAAAATGACCATCTGCAACCTGTACTCTCCTTCTGTTATCAGGAGATAGAGCATGGAATCATTCTTTGCGACCACAGATATGTTTCGATGTACATGAATCTACAAGCCAAGTTTCTTTACAAACATGTGAACTCATACACAAAGGATTATCTGCATAGATGCGGTAGCACTGGTATCAGAAGAAGTGGATGTTGGCCCTGGCATGGCATTCACCCTCTGCACAAGATCAGCATACTCCTCTCTGCTGACAGTAACCGTTTCTTCATCAGGTACTGTTGTCTTTGCCATCATAGGATGTCCATGTTTAGCCCAATAATCAGCCTCAGGATGACTGATTCTGCTACAGTAGCTGCACCGAGTCCTGCCTCTTCCTCTACCTCTGTCACTCATGTCGCGTCCACGACCTCGCACTGCATAGCCTCCATGACCATGATACCCACGATTCTAAGACACCAGGGCAGACGTGTGTCCCTGTATAGTACCACCTGCTGAGCCAAGCGGATTAGTAAGACGATAGAGCTTGGCATAGGCTTCCTCTAATGTCGGAAGAGTCAGTGCAGTAATCATCTGATCCCTTGCAGACACAAACGAGGGATCCAAGTCTGCTAGAATTATCATTGTAGCCATTGTCTTCCTTTCTTCCATTGTCATTGGACAATCACAACACTACACACAAGTATTATATTTTTCAAACACAGTTTTCAAGCTCGAGAAATATTCAGACAGAGATTTTCCATCTTGTCTCATGGTAACCATATTATAGTAAGTACCAAACAGAGCACTGGAGTTCTTCTCATGGTTATAAGTCTCCTTAAGAGACTTTCACATGGCATAGGCGGTTTCATAGTACACAATCTCATTGGCAATAAGTGGAGGAACACTAACCAACAACCACGAGCAAACCATCTTGTTGTCCTTTTTCCAATTTGCATATTTACCGGTTTTGGCTTGAGGTTCTGATTCTAGAAGGATGCGATTCTTGTCATGGCCACCGACAATCATTAGAAATATGCTGAACACATCTCATAGTTGGATTCATCCAACTTGGGGATCGAACCAAACGAGGCAACTTAGTTCCCTCCATTGGATCCCTATCCGAGTTTACCTCAGTTTGATCACTAGCCATTTTTCTAGACACACCGGACTTCAAGACACAAAATTAGGAGGAAACAAAATCACTGCATATCATCCATCATGCACAGAAATCAAAGACACCTGAAAAACCTTGATCTCAGAATCACCAAAAATCTAACTTCGTCCGATGCGTGAAAGAAGGTTACCGACGCGTAGAGGAGTCTCCCACGAAGCTGCGGACACCTCGTGCAGGTCGAACGAAGACCGGAGGTGGCTGGAATCTTCACCGGAGGGTGCCCACCGGAGCGGAGGAGAGAATGCAGCAGCAAACGATTGTGGAGTTGCTGCTTGATTGCGGGCGAGAGATAAAGTGAGAATGTGGAGGAGCGAGAGGATGTGTGCATGTTGAGTAGAGAGTTGGAGTAGCAGCTTGTGCTGCGTGAATGGTTGTAAGTATGGGGAAGCGAGTGTGAGTGGGTGCAAAGTAGAAAGGTGTTGTTGTGTGGTGTCTTGGGTCAACGGAATGCATCAACTACTATGTAAATGGTGTGCAAGTGCAGCCGCAGCAAGGTAGATGCTCCTCTATGTGCGTGTATGGGTCCAGGGAAGGTGATGGTGTGGGAGATAGAAGGAAGTTGATGGGTGCGTGTGGGCGAAAGGATGGTGTTGATGATGGGTAGATGTATATGGGTGTTGGTGGGAGGAAGTGAGGAAGAAAAGAGGAAGAAGAAAAAGAAAGGGGGAGAGAGATCGTGGCGGTGAACAAACTCCCCTTTGCAACACGAGAGTTCGTTTAGTTTTTTAGCAGAAGCAAATAACGGTCGAATCCATTCAAGAATTCTATCTCGAAAAAATCGGAAAAAAATTATGTGACTGGGAGGGATGGTTTCATAGTGGAAAAATAATTGTTTTGGTGATTCGATGCAAGGAGGATAGTGGAGTGAAGACAGAGAATGAAAAGTGTGGAGAAGTGGATGCTCAGTCGATGGCGGAAGAATGGAGCGGAACTCCGGATGGCGAATCCATGCACGGAGATGGGAGAGTGTGTGTGGTAGAATGAGAAGCGGGAGGAATGGTGTTGATGTGTGTTTGGCGAGGTGCAACCAAATGATGTATGTAGTGGGTGCGGGGAGATGCTGAAGAGATTGGTGGTGGTGTGCATTAGGTGAAGGGGTGGTCTGTGCATGCATGTAGCTTGGCTGGTATGTATGTGTCGTGTAGCACGGATACGATGAATACTATTTAAAAGATGTATTTTTCAAAGTAGAAAGATTTATTATAATATGTTTCTCCATACTTTACATATTATGGTATTGATATGTTTTTATTTTCATCTCTCTTAATTCCATGCTCTACCTTATTAAATTTATTTGTTCTTTAATAAAAATAATAGTTATTCTTTCTTATTTAAAAACAATAGCATATTTATTAAAATTTAAAATTTCCACCAACTATGTGGTCAATTTTGTGCATTTTCACATTCATATATATATATATATATATATATATATATTGTCATTATTATTGATCACATTCTCCCTTCCATTACGTTGCTTTGTCTTCGTTACAATTAAAATGTAGTCGATAGAGATATCAAACCACAATTTTCATTATTAAAGCGAAGCAATGATGTCAAGATTGTGTATTTTAATTTGATATAGATAAACCTCTTTATATTTGAAAATACGAGGTAATTAGGACACATTTTGCAAATCAACTCTTCCATTCTATTTTGTTTATATATCATTATCTACTACATAAAGGCATATGATCTTAGCAACCCACCAATTTTCATAATTAAACTCAATCAATGATATTAAATTAACGAGGATTTGTTTCAAAACTGAAGAAGATCTTCTATTCAATCACAATTATCTTGTTCATAATTGAACTAGGAACTCTTTGATTTTCATAATTAAATGAGGCAATGATATCAAACTCATGTATCGATGTTGTAGCTAAGTTTATTTAATATAGAAAAAAGTATTGTAATTTGCATTTGTTTCAATATTAAAGTGAGTGGATGATTTACAATTGATGTAACTATGTATTTAAAACTTTAAAAAATACTGTAATTTGACAGTCTTAGAATCATTTTCCATCTTTTTAGTTTCAATAACATCATTTTCTAGAAAGAAGGAAACATGATAGTTTGAACCTCCGTACCATTTATTCTACGTAATTTTATTGGTAGTTTTGGATACGTTAGTGTTTACTTCTCCAGATAGATGGGTCTTCACATAAACTTTATCTACTATCACTCTGGTGTATGAGCAATTTAATTACATATTAGCTCACTTCTCATTTATTACATTGTTGTTTCCTTTTTATCGAAAAATTTGTAAATTAGTTGCGCAATTGAAGTGATTCTGAGCTTAATTTACTTCCTGCCACATGGCGCAGGTACACCCCCTAGTAAAGGTTAACTAGTATGTATACCCGCGCTTCGCAGCGGCGGAAGATGAAAAGTATAATTATGTATGTATATTATATATGTATCTCTTGTTGGACATTTTCTCGATTCATCTCAATATGTAATAACATGTAAACTAATTCAATTATGTATGTATTATTATGTTTGACAGTTTATTCAACTGTTTGAGAAAAGATAACAATCTAACGAATATATTACAAACTTCATATTTCAGGAATATTATTTTCATCGGAATTATATTCATGGATACAAAACGGCAAAACAAAGTGTATTATAAGTAGTACATTAAGATTATGAAGAGGTTCAAAACTGACATTCATTAGCTTGTGTGCCATAGATCATCCAACCTTGATATCAATGTCTTTGACCTCTGTCCAAATCACCTATTTGTTCCAACATTCATGTGGAATGCATTTTTTTAAACTATGAAAATAAGGCTCAATCAATAAAAGTTGAGAGGTGGTTCGCCATTTAATATGTTTTTTAATACAAAATAGATCAGTATATATTTTCATGGTAATCCTTTAAACGCCACTTGCTTTGTGTCATCCACTTTTCCTAAGACACGTATCCTTTTGAATGTGTTAGCCTGCATGGATAAGTGAAAATCTTTCTGAAATTCTGTATTGGTAATATAGACGACCAATTTTATCTTTGTATTAGGATAAAGAAAAACAAATCCAATTAATTATTGTATAATAATATAGTAGTCTAACTAAAACGAAGATAGTACACATGATTAATTGGGCATCGTTAACTTTGTTTATATTGGGTTCATTTTAAATAATAATGAATATTAAGAACATTGGTGCATAATATAGATCATTATCTATAAATATATCAAAGATAGTTAGAAAAAGCAAAAAGAAAAGAAATTAAAATTTAATGAGTTTCAACGACACAAAAGTGTCAGCAAGAGTCGTGACGTTCTCATAAAAAAATATCCACAATCCCTTGATCTTCTTGGGCAGATTATAACCAGTCATCCCAAGCATGCAATAGTCTTTAATTATCAAATAAGCTCAATATCCTGAAAATGTAAAATGAAAAATTGGAAAAAAAAAAAAGGGAAGAAGTTGGAATAAAAACCGCATGGGAAAAATAGAATAAGTTGAAAAAAAAAACATACGCTATAAAGAAATTGAAATGAGGAAAGATGTTAATGAACATGTTGGGAGCAAGATAAATAAGGGGGATTTTTTCTCTCAACATGCAGACCAATAAATTTTAGAGCCTTTCTCCCAGCCTCCATAGCTGTGACTGCAATATCACCAACAATAATCCTCATCGAGAGCCTTCCTATAAGATTCGGGTTTGGGCATCTCCTTCTGCGTCAAAACTCAAGGATGGCTAAGCTACTGAAGCACAAATGGAGGCATAATTGCTGATGGAGATGGCTTCTTGGATGCGATTTCAAGCTAAAATGGAGCATGAGACTTCTGAGTTCTGATGTTTTGTATTCGAGGCTCGAGAGGGTCAATTCGATTGATGATGACCTTGGACTTCTTACTACATCTTCTTAGGTGCACGGAAGAGGTCCCTACCCAAGGAGGAGCTCTAATAGAGGAGTTGGGAATGGAGGAACTATGGCAAAAGCACGGTCTGACGATCTTAGATCAGCATTTTCCCATGGTTTTCTCATTATTGCAAATATCTTTCCTGAAATTATCTAAACACTTGCATTGCTTTGCCATATATTACGTGCATTAGCCCCCTACTTTCAACAGATATTACCACAAGAACATACTACCAAGCTGCAAGTGCTCAACCATATATTGGAGGCTACATCAAGATAACAAATCAAATGATC
The DNA here is from genome assembly GCA_037367405.1 of Ottelia alismoides. Classification (NCBI taxonomy): domain Eukaryota; kingdom Viridiplantae; phylum Streptophyta; class Magnoliopsida; order Alismatales; family Hydrocharitaceae; genus Ottelia; species Ottelia alismoides. The sequence continues at coordinate 75,533 of JAZKJV010011417.1, forward strand.
TTAAACTGCGAAACGGCTTTTCTTGTAAAAACAAAATTATTTCTTACAAACTTACTTGCACCATTATGTGCGAACACCACAAGCAACAAAAGATGAGTAATCAGCAAAATGCTTGCAAGATGTTTTGAAAGAAAAAACCAGTTCAGGAACGAATTTGAAGTTGAAAGACCCGATCCATACAACAGAGAATGTTTTACATGATATAGCAATAGAAGAAATATGAATGAAAATTTATTCAATAGTCAAATGGAAAAATGAGGGCTTAATAGATGACAATCAGTTGGAAAAGAGATGTGTTTTTCAAAACAAAAGGTATTGATAGAACATCCACAGTATCAGGTCTGGCATCGTCAAAACATTGACTTCTTAGAAAACTATATCCTAATTTTTTCTTGAGATAAATCCTATGAAAGCTAGCAATCTGTGAAAAGTCATTAGGTAAATCCTTCCTATCCTAAAAAAGCCAAGTAAAAAGTATGCATGCTCCACTTGATATATATTTCCAGCACGATAAATCACCAAACCAATTACCAGATGCTAGCTAACACATATTTGATGGCATTCACACATGAATCTTTTCTCTATATTATGTCCTATCCAAGATTCAGATATGAAGGTGCCATGTGAACTTACATTTTTTACATACATAAGGCTTTGACTTGTTAACATAAGCTAAAAAAGATTAGTTACATCTACAGATTTAAATCTTTGTTGAAGACTACATCCATGCTGCCATCAGCACCATTTTCAATAGGTGGGTAGTTGGAATATATATCCCAAAAGTTCAATGTGTGAGGAGGGACAACCGGTAAGGGCCCTATGAAGAGGGTCTGACAGGATCTAGAATTGCCGCATGATGTTATGGTTCAATTGCAACTCGACACTCTTGACGATGATGTTGAAATCGATAACAAAGCGTACGGGGTGTCCCAATGATCTGCCACAAAAGATGGAGCCCTTTTGTAAAAACTTGGACCTGCATGTTATTAAGGTGGCTCGAGCAAGATGGCTAGATTCTGGTTACACTTAAATGAATGGGGTGTGCGGTGCTTCGTGAACATGGATGAAGTGAAGCACTAAACTCCGGTCATGCTTCGATCGGAGGTAGTAGGTCTGTAAGAAAAAGAGGAAGGCAAGGGGAAGAATAAAGTTCGTGATCAGGTCCGATTGGGTGTATGATTCACACAAAACGAGGAAGATGGTGAATCAGGGGAGAGAAGGAAAGTAGCAGATCAAATAAACAAAACAAAAAGCAAGAAAAGAGGAAGAAGAATACATGAAGAAGCTGACTGATACGCTTGAGGCTGAGGTCTCAACAGAGATCTCCACATAGGTGACATGTGTATATATACCTCGGCAACATCTGGACAGAAGAAAGAAGGGAAGAAAGGACCTCGGCAGCATCTGGATAGAAGAAAGAAGGGAAGAAAGGGTGAATCATTGAGAAAGGAGGGAGCAAAGGCAAGGACACGTTTCTACAGCATTAGCTGGGGTTAAAACCCAGCTCTAGTAATATAAATAGATAGAAGTGAGGGAAACAAAGTGGAGAGAGAGAAAAGACGGAGAGGGCAACGCGCAAGACAAACAGGGAGAAAAGAAGAGAACAACAGCCACGTGGCTAAAGCTGGGTGAAAAACCCAGCTTTAGTATATGTTATAGATTTGCAGTCTAGAGAGTGAAACACAAATACCCAATACTTCAAACATAAATAAAGGACCGACACCAGTAAAAGGTTAACACAAACATGTCTAGACTAACACTATCCAACCATGAGCATTAATCGCAAAACAGAAAGTAGAAAGTTTAAATTACATGGAAGAATCCACTGGCACAGACATAAGAATAGCATCAAAAGAGTGACTGCTGCATGACCTTCTAGGCTTCTACAGCCAACAACAACCTATTGGGGTGACACTCTAAGCTTTAAATCCCCTGCTGTTCCTTCTTCCTCTAGCCTTCTCAAACTTGCGCCCCTTTGCACGGACATAGGGCTTGGTATGGCTGTGAGGCACACCTGGAGCTCTCCCGAAGTGCTTCACAGCTTCACGTGAATTCTTTGGTCCTCGGAGTAAAACCTGATTTCCAAAAAAAACATGCAAAAAAAGCAACCCCCGTATAAATTATTCGTTATGGGAAAACTATATGATTGCAAAAATAACTACAAAAAAGAAGAATCTAAAGGATCCATGGACGCAGCACATATTGGATTTACTCTACAAAATGAGGAAAGGACTCCAAAATGTCTATATAAAGGCGACATGATCTAGGCTTCCTAGAGGCAATGTGGCAATTTTAGTCCTTGTAAAAGTATAAAAGATGGGCCTCTTGAACATGGCAATCAATCAGAGCCATCGCGGTCTAATGAAAATAAAAAACAATATTATGCCTTTTCAATAATTAGCTAGAGAAAAACCAATAACTAAGAATTGTCCATTCTGCAAAGAAAAAATTATAAATAAGCAGAAAGAACACATCTTTTCCGGTAATTAGGAGTGGCAACCTCAGATACATTGGAAGATATTTTCTCTGATATTTTAAAATGTCTCAAAATGAGCTGGGAAAACAATGTATCATCAAAGTATAAGCCACTTCATCAAAAAAGTGTCTGCATCATATCACGAAAAAGATGCAAATCTAAAGATGCAATAAACTGCACTACAAATCACAAGAAAATTGTATATTATTAAAAGGTCATAAAAAAGCCAAACAAAAATTATTTGGAGTTCGCCGTAATGCAAAAATATGGTGGCGGTGTCACATTTACATAATACTATTTTTGTAATTCTACAGAAGTGGCCAATTCAGCTGTCTCATAATGAGCCGGGAATAAACAAGATATCATCAAAGGAGGAACCAGTTCAAACTAAAAAAAATCAAATACGTCCAGTTATGAGCAAAAAAACTTTAAAGATGTGCAAAAATAGATGTCTCGGAATGACTAATATCAACAAAAACTGCAATACTTGGATACCATAAAAGAACAAAACAAAATACATAAATGATAACATATTGCTAAACATATACAAAAACCTCATCCACATTTAAATTTATAATAGCTTTTTGTGTTCTACAGAAGAAGTGGCCAACTCAGATATATGGAATGTTTTTTCTCTGACCTTCAAGAATGTCTCATAATGAGCTGGGAATAAACAAGATATCATCAAAGAAGGAACCACTTCAAAATAAAAGAACTCAAAAATAAGTCAAGTTAAGAGCAAAAAAATCTTTAAAGATGTGCATAAATAGATGTCTTGGAATGACTAATATCAACAAAAACTGTGATACTTGGATACCATAAAAGAGCAAAACAGAATACATAAATGATAACATATTGCAAAATATAAACAAAAACCTCATCCACATTTAAATTTACATGAGCTTTTTTGTAATTCTACAGAAGAAGTGGCCAACTCAGATATTTGGAGTGTTTTTTCTCTGACATTCAGCAACGCCTCATAATGAGCTGGGAATAACAAGATATCATCAAAGGAGGAACGACTTCAAAATAAAATAACTCAAAAACACGTCCAGTTAAGAGCAAAAAAACTTAAAAGATGCGCAGAAATCGATGTCTCAGAATGACTAATATCAACAAAATCTGCAACACCTGGATACCATGAAAGAGCAAATCAAAATACATAAATGTTAATATATTGCTAAATGTATTATCCACATTTAAATTTATAAGAGGAGCTTTTTTGTAATTCTACAGAAGTGGCCAACTCAGATATAGAGAATGTTTTTTTCTCTGACATTCAGCAATGTCTCATAATGAGCTGGGAATAAACAAGATATCATCAAAGGAGGAACCACTTCAAAATAAAAGAACTCAAAAATACGCCCAGTTAGGAGCAAAAAATTTAAAAATGTGCATAAATAGGTATCTAAGAATGACTAATATCAACAGAATCTGCAATACTTGGATACCATGAAAGAGCAAAACAAAATACATAAATGATAACATTGCTAAATCTAAACAAAAACCTCATCCACATTTTAATTTAAAAGAGGAGTTTTTTTAATCTACAGAAGAAGTTGCCAACTCAGATATATGGAATGTTTTTCTCTGACATTAAGAATGTCTCATAATGAGCTGGGAATAAACAAGATATCATCAAAGGAGGAACCACTTCAAAATAAAAGAACTCAAATATACGTCCAGTTAAGAGCAAAAAAAACTTTAAAGATGTGCATAAACAGATATCTTAGAATGACTAATATCAACAATACTTAGATACCATGACAGAGCAAAACAAATACATAAATGCTAACATATTGCTAAATATAAACAAAAACCTCATCGGTATATAACTTTATAAGAGGAGCTGTTGGCGTTAATTAAGGTTAAAACTCAGATATAAGTAATGTTTCATCTGACACTCATATAGCAAACTGGCAAGAGATTAAAACCAAGCAAAATGACTTTATCGTTTATCGCACTAACTCATGCTTCAAATTAGGAATTCCAAATAAAAAATTAAGCACCTCAATCGATAGTATTATCCGTTAATCAACAAAACAGGGTCACTAGAGATGGCACACGACTGGAGATTTCTTTTGCGAATTTTCACAACCAGAAAAAAAAACACGATCAAACAAAAACATATCAAATCATGATTCATGCACTAGAAAGCAGCATACACATAAAAAAAATGCCGCATTCTTAAATATAAAACAATAACTTAGGGTGTGTTCCCTCATTATGTATATATACCTCATGAAATGTCAGCATTAGCATGGTCAAATAATCATCATCGGGAACACATACCTAAGGTGCAATCTAAATCATAACAAAAAGATCTATAAATCACGATATATATATATATATCAGACAATCAATGAAATCCGATGGGTGTTCTCTATTGAAGAACAAGGGAACTACGCTCAGTGTCAAGTTATTCTTAAGGGATATTTACACCCATAACCATGTATACTTTCGTAATTATGTATGTAACACTCGATGATCTCTCTCTCTCTCTCTCACGTGACAATTGTATCCCCTTCTCACTCAGATCAAGCGCTTCCTCTAGAAGCTTCAACTCCCCTGTTGTTGCCTTCTTCCCCGAGCTTGAGTTTCCCAAACCAAAGGTACGGCTTGACGAGCTCCTGATAGCCACTGATCAGCCTGAATAAGATGCATTTCAACCGGTTCAACAAGGCAGTCGTGAGAGTTCGATAGGAGGATTCCCAAGCGGTGTGCAACCTCGAGAGGTTGATTTCAAGGAGGTGATGGATATCATCCGGTGGGAAAGAGGTGGCAAGTTTGACGATGCAGTCGAGGCAAGCAGAGGTAAGGTCGAGACGGCAGAGGCCAAGCAAAAGGAGTGGGGTGCAGTGGAAGAAGGAAGCTGTTTTGAGCTCCAGGGAGGAAACACCGCCAGGTGGGGGGCAGGGAGGAGTTCCGCAGTGGAGTTATGGAGAAGGGCATGGTGGAGGAGGGGGGATAGAAGATGGAGATGGAGAGGTCAATGCAGGCTTTCTAGAGGTGGTAAGAGAGATTCCAGAAGAAGAGAGGCAAGGGATGACAGTTGGTGAGGAGGGGAGGAGACTTGGGACGGTGGAGGGGCAAAGGGGTTGGAGGGAGGGGATAGGGCACTGGAGGAGAAAGGGAAGGGGTTAGGGTTTTTTTATTTTTGAATTTTTTAGAGCTGTTAGATAAACCATATGTTAGATTAACCCGATGCGTGGTTTTTAACTCATAAAAATAACGAAGGGTTATGGGTGTGAGATGGAGTGACTATTCGGACTTTCTCATGTAATTCATGATTATTGAGGGTTATGTACATAAATATGAAACTACTCGAGGTTATGGGTGTAAATATCCTTATTCTTAATGATAATCAATCAATCTCATTTTCCCTCGGGTAATTAAATTACAGCATATCTTAATATAATGGAGTGAGGAATGAAGTAATAATGCCATTGTTCAGAGAGGATACATTAAATAAGATTAAAGATTTGTGTATGAAATAAATAGTCAGAAAGAGTAAAATCCGAATATATAAGTTAGTCCACAAAATAATAATGAAAACGCATCTAAATAATTTATAGTAAACAAAAAGGTAAATTAAAATGCCTGAAAGATTTATAGATGATAACAATTCCAAATTGAGATGAACAATTAACACTTGTAGACAACAAGCATGAAATCAGTATAGTGTTAGAGAAAAAAGTCATAAGGCAACAAACTATAATAACATTGGTACGTGCATTTCCCTCGTTGAAAATTGAAATACATCAAGACTTTCAAGATGGGTCAGCATTAGCATGGAATATAACTATCAGCTGGAAACAAATGCTTAAAACAAGATAAGTTCCAAAAACAACAAATATAATATATGGTAAGATCATGAAATCGATTAAACTGTGATGGATTATCAGAAGAGTAATAGCACTTGCATGCACACTGTGATTGCAAAAAAATAAAAACCTTTTAAAGACAAATAACCAAATCAGGACCATTTTTCAACTGATAATGATAAGAGTATTTCCCTCTTAAAAAAAGGTACTTTCAGTTTCAATATGTATCACTATTAGCGAGGACAATTATCATCATCGGAACAAATGATTCAAGATGCTGTAAAATCTAAAGCTAGTTTTAAACATTTGTTTCTGAGAGGACAGGGATATTCAAATCTTATAAACTTAACACAAGATTACAACAACTTCCAGTCAAGACGGCGTGGGAGATTTGCATGAAATGTAAATAATACTTCGAGTTTCTTGAATAATGTGATATTCAGAATAACTAAAAAACTGAATAAAAATTAAACTAACAAAAATTTATACCGTATTCTGCCCGAGAGGAGCCCTGAGAGCGAGCTGATCGAACGTAAGGCACTCCCCACCAGCCTTCAGGATCCTCGCCCTAGCTGTCTCTGTGAACCTCAAGGCAGTGACCTTCAAAGCGGGTACCTCATAAACCCTAATGTCGTCCGTCACCGTCCCCACTATCACCGCGATCTTCTCCTCCTGCGCGCACAACACGGAACAACACGTAAACAAGACAAACTCTAAGAATAATCTCAACGGGCACAAAACTGTAGTCAAAACGCAAAAAGATGGCACCTTTCCCTTCATGAAGCGGATGAGCCTCGAAAGCGAGATCGGTGGCTTGTTGATCTTGCTCATGAACAGCCTCTTCAGAACTACCCTGTTGAACGCGCTCTCGGTCCTCCTCGCGAGGAATCGATAGAGCTGCGAACACGGATCGGCATGCGTGAGATCGATCTGAGGGATTATTTATGGTTTGCAGAAGGGGATTGATTACCTTGACGAGGAGCTTGAGGTAGACATCGTTCGATTTGGGTGCGGTGCGCTTGGTCTTCTTGTTACGACCGCCGGCGACGAGATCGATACCCTGCAAATGGAACAAGGAATGGATTAGCGGAGATCAGTTTGAATGGGAGAGGGAATATCTTACCATTGCGCGAGGCTGCTGCGCGAGTGTGGCGCGCCGCTGCGATGGTGCGCGTTTATGCGGGGACGAATTAGGGTTTTATTTTCGGGGGCGTGGCGTGGGTGTGAGTAATAACGAAATTACATTCATGTGCCCTTGTGAAATTCACATGGTTGCTTGGCGTGGGCTAAACTTTCATGAATTGTAGATGGGTAGGAGGGTTGGAATAAAGAATGTGATGTGATGTCATTGATTTTTGATGGAATTCTTGTTGATGAATTAAGGGGGTAAATCGGGTTACCACATGTAGGGATGAGCATTGGGTTGGGCCGGCCCGGCCCAACCCGAAGCCCAGCCCAAAAAGCCCGGCCCAACCCAGGCCCAAATGAACATCGGGCCGGGCTTGGGCCCAATATTTAGGCCCAAAATATTTTTTGGGCCGGGCTTGGGCTTGGCTCGGCCCAGCCCGACCCGGCCCAAGGGTCCGGCCCGAAGAGGGCCCGAACCATTTCCCATATCATACACGTATGAAAACTCCCACCTATTTCATGTACACTCCCTTCCTGTATCTCATCTTCATACAATTTTTATAAATCAAGAAAGTCAGGCGTGTGATATATGAGTTGTTGATCATTGTATTTCAATTCAGTATTAATTTTCCTTAATTAGTCTTTGATTTAGATTGTATTGATTATTATTGGATTTGTTAGTATTTATTTTTCAATCAGAATATTTTCTATTATTGAACCTTTACGCAATATGGGTCTTATGCCCATTTTTTAACATGTAAGGTCTGGTGCACCTATTATTAACTCGCTAAGTTTGTTTCACTCTTTCAGTTTATATACATGTGAGACATTCATGGTATCCGACATTGAGTGCACGCATAAAAAATGAGATATCACCGGATTTGGTAGAATCGAATTTTACTTGTTCACAAGTATTATGGCACATGTTTTAAGCAAATTTAGCTTGTGTAACTTAAGTTGAGATTAACTTGAAACAAAAGACTCAAAATTCATAGTCTCTAACAGGTGGCGATGGGCCGGCCCGGCCCAAGCCCGGCCCAAAGGAATTGGGCCGGGCCTGGGCTTGGGCCGAGCAAAAAAAAATTTTGTGGGCCTAAGCCCGGCCCAAGTTCTGAATTTTTTAAGCGGGCTTGGGCCTGGGCCCTTCAGGGCCCGGCCCAGCCCGGCCCATGCTCATCCCTAATCACATGGTAACGCGGTAACCAAACGATCCCTAGGCTTTCTGAGGTTGTAGGCAGCAAAAAATTTGTATGAACAGCCTCTTCATCTCCATATAGATTATAGAAGGATAGAAAACGAATGATCCTCACCCTTAAATTTAGTTTATATCTAATCACAGAAATAATGAGTCGAGACTCGCTATAAACCTTATGGCCCATTAGTACAATTTCAAAGCTATTAGGGTAAATGTATAACCTTGTCTTTGATAATTATGGCGTACGTGATAGAATCACCAATTCATAAGCATGATATAAATAGGCTACTTAAAAATAAATCTTGGCCATCCAAAATGATTGTATACATTAACCCTGAGGTAAGTGATGATTTGATGAAGTTTGTCCCTTTTTTCATACTGCTAATTGGTAAGCATGACTCGTAATTTTATAGGCATACATGTGCCTACCGATTCATAGGCTAGGTATGTATGCGCTAACAACACATAAAGAAAAAAGACTTGTCCTGACGATATAATCTTTGATCAACCATTTCATTCTAATTCCACAACATCGTAACATCATAGGCAAAATGACAATAATTATTGCAAGATATAGAAAAATAGCATATAGATCCATTCATTTTCTGTATTTAAAGGATATTTTAATTTTTATCATGTCCAATAGTATGTATTAAACATTGGAAACTGAATCTGTGAAAAAAATTATCAAAAATAGAAAAAAAATAGAGTAAAAGATTCAGTAGTGATGTAAATAGATATGATCTCGTCTTGACAGAGGGTTAAAAGGAATATTACAGATAAGTATAAAAGAGACAGAGTAAAAAATTTATCATAGTGGGAAATGCAAGGTCACAGATAGCCAAGGTACGACTACCCCCTAGATTCGATATTCCTTATTACTCAACATATTGCATATCATTCAACGTGGCACTCTCTTGAATGGGGACATTTGGTTTGATGTTGCATAGAAGCATGACATAGTCTCAAATGCCAATTTCAGTTGTGATTCACCAAAAGCCAGTAAAGGAATTTTTTTAAACTCGTAGATATTTTACCGACATCGTCAGAGATTGTGGAAATATTGATATATGCAACACAAAGTAAAATATGGAACCAACAAGAGAAACACTTGTTTGCTACAATAAAGGGTAGTTGGGAGATTTCAGCTTCTTCCCCATCATGTAAAAGTGAAATATTAGTGTATATGGCACAAAGTAAGATATGGAACTAACCAGAGAAATTATTACTTGCAAGTTTAATGATCAAAGAATTCATAGAATATATACAAGATACTAGGTAGTAACACATAATAACTACAAGTTCTTGGGATGGGTTCATATATCATGTATGCTACTCGTATGTGTCTCTTATGGTGCCCATTTACTGATAACAAAAAATGATTTTATATCATATCTTTTTAGTTTCCATGTTCATAGCCTCCTTCATCAAATGGTGAATGAATCCATAAGAAACATGTGCCTTATGCAATGTTTGAAAAAAACGTGTCTCGAGGCATACGTCTCATGCTTGGTTTGTAAGGCAAGCGCCTCAATTAGCTAAAGTGATTTGAAGTGCTCAAGGCGAGGCGTTGGACTAAGGCATTGCATATTTTGAGTGGGTCGTGTGAAATGTACATGAACCACAATCACCCTAAAAATATCTGCGAACATTTCCCCTGAAGACTGAGATTTTTTGAAGGGTCGCACGATCTCACAAGTCGAGACCGCGGTCGATGCATTAATCGCTCAAGAAATCCAAGTCAATCAACAATTAACCCACAATGAGTATAAAATAATAAATAGCAAAAATACGGAGTTAAATTTTATTATAACTCTACAACAAATGTGTATAGCGTGCAAGTATGTGTAGAGGTCGAACTCAAGGAACAAACGACGGATTGGGCAATGAAGCTCAAATTTTGTTCTTTTCTCTTATCCATTTATTATTTTTTTGGTTTTCAAAATTTTCTATATTTTTTGTATTTTAATTAATTTTTAATTTTTAATTTTATTTTTTTTCCTTTTATATATTTCTTTAATTTTATATTTTCTTTTAATTATGTACTATAAATAATATATAAGAATATATTTACAATACAAGATATAATAATTATAAATATGAATAAAAATGAATAAAATTCAGTAAGCAAAATATTTTACGGTTTTATAAATTTTTCTAATATCTTTGTGATTTTTCTATAACTCTTGCATATTTTATGTATTTTAAAATAAAAAATATCACAAATCAAGGATTAAATAAATAGTCAGAAGTTAACTGAAGATTGAAAATAGTTAATAAAGTCCAAAATTTTTCAAATCAATTTTAACAGATAGGTATTAATAAAAGAAAATTCAAAGTAAAAATAAATATTTTGGGGGTTTTTAGAAATTTTACATTTTTCTACTGGACTTTGGAGCTTTTTATTTTTTGAGGTTTTTCTTTTCTATTTTTAGGAATTTTTGACCTGTAGTTATAAAATATAATAATAAGCAACAAATATTTTGGGGAATTTTTCAAAATATTTTTCTACTTTTTTGTATTTTCTGAGATAGACATGAACCAAACCATGCTCATTTGATTTTTAATAGTTAGTAAAAATATGTTAAATGCCAAAATAAATACAGAATGTGAAAATACATGCGAGCAGACATCTAACCCTATTTTTTCATAATTTATGGAGTCGGGTGCTATTTTTAATAAATGAATTTCAAGCACAAAAAATACATAAACTAGGAAGGGCATATTTGTAAATAAAATTAAAGACATGGACGGATGTGCAATTTTCTCGGAAACATACAACTTATATTGAAATTTATTATACTAAAAATAAATACAGGAACCTGTGAGGGCTTACATGCAATTTTCCTTGCTCACAGGGGACGACACGTGAGCTGAGCTGGGCAAGACCAAAGTGCAATATTAAATAAATTCAGGTCCTTTTTGCAAAACGTTCAATTTTATTTACACTACACATTTTATTTACAAGACTATTAAACAAATACAAAGGAGGGGGTGAGGTTTGCAATTTACCCCAAAAGGCATGCCATCAGATGATACAGAGCATTTCACTTATACACGCAGGAGCATGAGATGGCTTGATGATGCTTCGTCGATCCATGGTTAGGATTGCATCTGGACTTCCATCGGATGGACGAGGCTGGCTATGGATGAGCAACCACGGTCTGAACTAGGAGAGGAGGCTAATCCAACGGCTGCTACTCTTCCTGAAGAATAGGGAAGAACAGCCGCCGGGCGAACTTCAATCAGTTGGTTCTCGCTCCCCTGTAGTCTCCGACGATGGTCTTTGGCTCTACATCTCCTGCACGCATCACGGACCTACTGGACACCTTAAAGAGCTCTAGAGCTCGTCGGAAGAGCTCTGGAAGGCAAGGGAACATGGAGGGTCCTCTCAAGCAAGATGGGGCTCAAACGCCTTCAATACATGCAAAAGGGTCAGAAATGCTGGCATAACAACAACGAGGGTTTTGGCTTTTATTTGGTGGAGGATCGAGGTGAAATGGACAATGGTGGTGAGATCTCTAGCGAGGGTGGAGGAGTGAGACCTCGATTCGCAGAACCACGAGGGTTCTGGTTGATCAAATGTGTCTAGGAGATGGAGAAGGCGCTGAGAAATGGAGTGAGGCGAAAATGGGTTGTTGGAATAGTCAAAAGCACGATGGGGATGTTCACTAGAGCTAGCCTCCGACTATCTACAAATCTACCTCGTTACGATAAATCAATAGATAAAAATCAAAACCAAATGCGGGAATTGAAACTAGAAACTTAAAGATACCTAGAAAATGTAAGTGTGCAACTCTCATACCTGCCAGCGAAGGCAGGGAGCAGGGCAACTAGAGGTCCGTCGCGGGTCGCCTCTCCTCCTCCTCCAATCGCGTCGACACCTCAGGGGTGCTCCATCTGTCACCTGGAGACTTGTTGGATCGAGGCTAGGGAGTTGTAGAGATAAAAAAGGGACCAAAGATGAGAAGGAAGAAGAGGGGTTTATTTATAAACATGATGGGGGACCCTTTTTGGCCGACGATTAGGGACGAATGCAAGCTATGTACAGGAGATCTATGGAGTCGATGAGAATCAAGGAGGATGGATGTTGATCGTGGCGTGAAGATATGACAAAAATGATCGACGGATCAAGCAGGAAAAATGGCAGAAAAGCAGGACTCAACATCTTTGACAAGTCAGAGATGCCTGGAGGCTAAGTTGACCAGGGGTCAACAAAAGCATCCACGCGATTGGGCCACGTCAGCGCAAGTCACGACAAAACAACAATATTATTAAAAAATAAATGAATTAAAAATAACAAATGGTTTTAATAATTTTTTAGCGTAAAATAAAAAAAATTATTACTAGTATTATAATATGATTTTTATTTATTTTCTGGGTTTGTTTATTACAAATTAATTTTTAAGGGTATATTTATAGGCATATTCATCTATGTTTTGGATATTCTATTTTTATTTTGTATTTTTTATTTTATTATTATATTTCTTATTTTATATTTTTATAACTTATTTTTATGTACACAAATATATTTTATTGTGTTTTTCTGATGTTATTTGTATACTTAAATAAATAGAGGTATTAATAGGTATAAGTATAGGTATTTCATCTATGTATTTATGTATAGTATTTTATTTTTATGTCTAATTTATGGTTTTATTCTATTATAAATATGCACATATACTATAAATAATATTTACAACTAATATAAAATTATAAAAATATAAAATAATAAAGAACAAATAAAATGAATTTTTAATCATGTATACTATAAAATAAGGGTCCAAAACCTAGCTTTCACACCTTAACTCCAAAAAATATACAATTACATTCATTAAATAGCTCATTAAAAGTTATATATAATCAAAGGTGATTTCGATTTGCAGTGAAGTGCTAATATTTCACTTACATATCCGCAACTTCATTTGCAGCCTCTTTTGGACTAACTTCTTTACTCGCATGCGTCCATCATGCGAGAATGATGAATACTCATTCATCACTCTTTATTCGTGTATTTTAGCTACAAAAACCTTTGCAAATGCATGTAGATTTGTGTAAATACAAATAATTACCAAAAGCATGCATTGTGTAAAAACCTATAATTAGCATGTTTTTGTGCAAAAATAAAAGAATAAAGATTAAAAAGAAAAAGAGGGAAATATTTAGAATAAATATTGAGCAACCTAACCCAAGGGAGGGCTCAGCATGGGCCTGACCGCATAAAAGCCAAAGTAGAGGGAGATAGGGGCTCATGTGTAAATATTTATGTAAATAAATAAAAATATTTTCCTCACCAAAAATAGGCTTGTAAATACTTGTACATATTTATAAGTATAAAAACAAAAGATAAAAATAGAAAAATCAAAAAGAACAAAATCACTACTTTCACCATGTACTTGAACCACTCCTAGGTATTTATTTAACCTTGTAAATAAACAAAATTAATTTCCAAAATTTTTGTAAATATTCTATGTTATATAATATAAATAAATAAAATAAGAACAATTAAAACAAAGACAAAATAAAAATAGCAAAATTAAAAATACAAAAATACATTGTACATATACCTTGTATACAAATGTATATATGTATTTATTTTACCTATGTAAATAAATAATTAAAATAAAATAAAAATATCTTTTTATTCCTTATTTTATAATGAAAATAAATAAAATATAAAATGGGGATAAAATTGCATAAAAATAACAATTAAAAAAATCAAAAATTAAAAACCCTAATAGTGTACATATACCTATATATTACATACTATGTATATACCTTATTTTTATTTCCAAAAATTAATTAAAAATCACTAAAAAATAGAAAAAAATAAAAGAAAAATATTTTGTGTTTTGAGTTTTTGCTAAATCGGCCCCTAGCTACCCTTAATTTGCACTTGAAGATCCAACCACGTGGCCTGTTTCTATTGGGTCCTGGGGATGTTGACCGCCCGGTCAACTACCCCCCCCAGGACCACCTCCCGCGGATCTGGGTCGTGGACCCGATTTCTCAAACTTTTACCTGCTCGACCCGATCGCCATTCCACCTAACCCCGGGTCCTAATCCACCATTGTGCATCCCTGATCCACGCCCGGGGTGGGTTATGGGGATCCGTGCTCCGACAAGCACGCCCGGACCTCTTTTAGCCGGACCCCTAGCCATATATAGCCGTTGCTCCGCCACCTCATTTCCCCATCTTTGGCCATTTGTTTCCTCCTCCTGTGAGCTCCAGAGAGTGCATGAGAGTGACAGCTCGCGTCTGAGCCTGTTGAAGCGAGGAGAGGAGGCGAGTCCATCGATCCGGCGAGCTACGCCGCCGTCGCTCCGCCATCAGCTGGAGCTTGAGCCTCGGAGGGAGACACTCCTCGAGGCGACGACCAGGAGCTTCCCCAGCTCCTCCCCAGTCTCTTCGACCACCCAGGTAACCTTGTAGGTCTCTATCTTTCTTCGATTTTCATTTACCCCCAAATCGCGCCGCCGCCGTCTATCCTTGATTCCGACCACTCCATCATCCCTTTCGATCATCGAAGTCGACCATCGCATTCGCCTCCCTCCGACGCACCTTCTTCACCCCTCCACTCAACCCAGCTCGCACAGGAGCTGG
Source organism: Ottelia alismoides (assembly GCA_037367405.1). Lineage (NCBI taxonomy): Eukaryota > Viridiplantae > Streptophyta > Magnoliopsida > Alismatales > Hydrocharitaceae > Ottelia > Ottelia alismoides. The sequence goes on from JAZKJV010011417.1 coordinate 90,760, forward strand.
GAGCCGAGCTCCTCCGTCCAACACCTTCGCCGGAGCTCGCCATTCCGACTCCCGAGCCACCGTCACCTCGCCTAACCGGGTCGAGGCAGTTTGCCCTCGACCCGCGAGTCTTCTGGTTCGCTTTGCAGGTCAAACGAAGGCCATCTGAGGCCCTTCGTCATCCAGCCAGGAGGCTCAGCTCCGTCGACCTCGCCTGAGCTCCTCGGAGCTCGGCTCGATCATCGGAGCCCACCACCAGACGCGGGAGCACTCCACGACTCTTCTCCGACCTTCAGAGTGCTCCCAGGAGGAGCCTAGCGCACACCCGAGGCCGGCGAGTCTCGCCGGGGACCTGTTCTTCCAGCATCCTCCATCGTCGTTCGATCGGCCTCCTGCTCCAGATTACATCGTGGCCGTTCGTTTGTGGAGCTGTAGAGAGCGTCAGATCAGAGGAGGTCTGATCCCAGCCGTCAGATCTACACGTGGCTCGGCCCCGACCGTTGGATCAGCCCGAGAACCCCAGCACTGGAGTGCCACCTGATCCAGACCGTCAGATCCAACACGTGGCAACCATCCAGCGGTTCAGCTTAATAAAGGGTAATTTACCCTTAAGCCATGTCTTTTCTTTTATTTCGTTTTAGTCCTGTAAATATTGAAGTTAGTTGCTTAGTTTTAGGTTTATTTGCATAGAGGACCCCGTACTTTATTTTATTTGCTTATATACCCCTGTGCGTTGTATGACACGTGCATCGACACGTGATTGTCTGGTTTATTTGCAATAGAGGCCCCTATAGTTCTGGTTGTTCTTGAATGAATGAAAGTTTTTATCTATTTGCATTTATACCCCTGTGCGTGATATATTTCAACATGTGCGTAATATTTGTGGGTATTTTGCCGATAAGCCCTTGGACTTTTGGTACCTGTTACCAATAAGTCCTCAGGACTTATTTTTATTACATTTGAGTCCCTGAGTGCCCCAGGCACGCGCGTGGCGCGTGTTTTGCTGGGAAAATTACACCAGACCCCCCAGACTCTTGGGTATTTGTACTTTGGTCCCTGTGCACAGTGCCCCTTCTTTATTTTTGAATAAGATAGCAAATCACCTCCAAATCCAACGAAAATTGGATACATGGCTCCTGCCATGGTGTAAAATTTTCGTGGATTTTTTAGGATATTTTTGATTTCGTTTGATATTTTTAAAAATTCAAAAACCTTTAATTTTGCTACTGTCTATCTTTAAAAAACCCCCAAAAAATATCAAAACTCATTTAAAAATTCCATAAAAATTACCCACTGTTTGTCTTGCTTAGTTTGATTTTCTAGCCAATTTTGGCTATTTTTCATTACTGAAAACCACTAAAAATTGAAAAACACTTAAAAACTTAAAAATTCTAGTAATTAAACCAAAAATCTAAAAATAATAAAATTGGTACCTAAATTTTTCTTGTTTAATCCTCTTTACAGGAAAATTACCTCCCAGCTAATTTGGGGGCTTTAGATATTTTATCTAAGCTCTTTTAGCTCTGCTGGACAGTACCTTGTATTTCTGCCACTGTTTGATTTTTAGAAAACTAAATAAATATCAGAAAATTATCAAAAATTCACCAAAAACACTAAAAACTATAAAACACATAAAAATATTTTTGTTTGAATTTTTGATTGATTTTTAGTGCTTTAAATAAATTGTTGAAGTGTGTGTTTATTTGTTTTTCTTATTTTCTTAATACATTAAAAAACCAAAAAAAATATAAAACAATAAAAAACCACTAAAAATATTTTGTTCTTTTATTTTATTCCTTTTTACTACTTCGTAGGCCGAGAGGCCAACCCGTGCTCCTTGAGTTCGACCCTGGTCGCTATACCAGGTTAATCCAATAGCAGGACCGCTTTCATATTTTGAGTGATTTTATCTATTCTGAGTGGTTCAATTTTTCTTGATTGACATAGTCTGATCGCTTGGGTCGCAATGACCTATTTAGTACCTTATACCCGAGTGCTCAGGTCGTGTCATCAGAGAACCATTACAAATTTTGGATTGCATCAGAGCGATGATGCAATGGAACTAGCTTATTTACTTGCACGTGTTTCTCATGCGAGAGTCCTTGCAAATTTTGAAATACATCCGGGCGGTGATGTAGCGGCCATTGCCAATAGTTCATTACATTCGGGCGATGCAACGCCTAACGAGATCTAAATATTTGTTTAAGTCCATCTTGAAAAGATCCGATTGTCTTGAGACAACTTCCTAAATAGCATTCTTTTTTTAAAATAAATACTATTGGAAAATTGTCGCCGACTGTTTTACACTGGATATCGGCTATCTAACACAATCCTCCTTATACTGCTTAGTCTCTACAACACGACAGTACTTGCAAATCAAGGGTGACTTGGGGGCCTAGTTTGGAGTATTAACCACTGCTCGTGTCTATACAAATTTATTATCATGTGAGAGTATCCAACTTGTTGAATCACTAGAAGAAAAAGAACTGTACAGATCGTAGCGGAACCACAAAATCCAACGAAAGGGCCATGCCCCAGCTTTGTGTTTGTAATTATTAAATAGTGTTAGTTAATTGGTTGGCCAATCTTATTAGTTTCTCTCGAGATACACAAAATGTTATCTAAACAAGATGCAATAAAAAAATGAATGTACCCGTAGCCATCGGTTATTGTATACATTTTTTTTTATTGATACATATGGATGCCGTTTTAAAGTTTTGAAGATATGTATATGGATATGTGTTTTTTTGCATATTTAGATATGGATACTGTAGCATTGAATCTGTGTATAGACATATCTCTAGAAATGTTACATGGTTATTTGTAAGACATTTTAAATGTAGGAAAAATGCAAATCTTTACACTATATCTGTTGTATAAGTTACTTAATTTAGTAAAATAATCCTTTTTCTCCTTTGTACCAGTGCAATTGTAATTTACGCAATTTTGATTTAGTCTACAATCTGTATCATCAGATAAATATTCGTTTAATATATTTTCGTATTTATAAGCATATTAAGAATATTATTGCAATTTTTAATAATAATGTGATATATGTTTTCATATCCATATCTGAATTTTAAAATGGAAAAGAATATGATAACACGATGAGTCAATTTATGCATGCACCTAATAATATTCACATGAAAATAGTATATCTCTCCTCAGCTACATGGAAATGGACCATGGAAAAGGTTTTATCTTTACCAAAGATGCATAAATGAGATCGAATTATAAACTGATGTGGATTGAGTTGGATCCACTGATAAAGGGAGATCTACATTCGGATATTGCATATTTCCGTGCGGGAATTTAGTGACCTAACATAGTAAAGGACACTCAGTCTTTGCCAAACTGCTTCGAACTACACAAGATTTGACATGATTAGAAACAGCTGATGAAGAATAGTGCAAATAATGATCCCCTTAAACAAGTACAAACAACTCAGTAGTTTCTATGATATTCTCTATGATGTTCTTAAGAAGGCTGGGGTTGCGTCAAAGAAAGAAGCACCTGTGAATTTTTGTCTGATCCGCACGAGGGGAGATCAACACTCAGACCAGCATATGTTTTAATTTTTGGTTTGGGCTGGAGGAAAACATGCATGTGTTGATTTAACTAGAGTGTCTCCGTTAGTTGGTCTGATAAAAAGTGATTTTACTGCGGGATACGCTGCACCGAAATCATGTCTTCATCGCTTTCGGGTTTGATACCTTTGGGTTCTTGGTGTCTGAAGCTGTAGAGCTCCTTAAGAGGGTCCAGAAAATTATGCATAACAATGTTATAGTTCCCACGTCTATGGATGTTGTGTTACGAAGAATTGGATTTGCCATCCAAAAGGGATTGGCGGCGCAGCTTATTGCCCGTCTCCCAACAGCTTCGTTGTAATGTGTATGTGTCTTGGTATTCTTAATGAGATAGTTTTGTTGATGAATAAAAGCCTATGTTCATTCTCGCACTAACTGCTTTTCTAAGTAGGAATCCAGGTGTCTCATATCTTACTGTTATATAGTGGTTTTATGCACTTGGAATTCTCCTTTTCTTGCTGCCAGCTTTGTCGGGGATAATGGGGTGCAATCAACCCAGGATATATCCCCTGAACCTGTCCTGCAGCAAAGATGACACAACAAATATATGTTCCCCAGACGGAACTCAATAGCAACAATGACAAGCACAATCACAAGGAAGCAAGCAAGCACCACACGAGACAAAGATTTTTACGTGGAAACTCTTGCTCAATGTGAGCAAGGGAAAAAACACAGGGCAAGACCGGCAACCAAGCACTACGGTCAAATGGAGTCAATGTTCTTCCCAATTTTGTTGCCCACAAAATCGAGGTACAAACCACGAGCACGATAGGTAGTTCTTCACCAAGTAACTAACTACCCTAGGTATCTAACAATACCAAATAACATGCTCAAAACAAGGAGATGGAGTATCTTCCCTTGTGGGCTCCCGGATGGAGACCCAAACTTGGCTTCGGCTCCCTTGAGGTCGTCCGCAACGACCTCCCGCTGCTCCCACTCAAGCTCGCCTAAAGCCACTGCCCTCCAAGCCAAAGACCACAACCCTAGCCACTGCTCCTCTCGAACATGGCTGCTCTTGCTCTCTCCCTCGCACTCAAGCTCTTTCTCACGCGTGAGGAGGACGAAGAGGGTCCAAAACCCTTGCCGATGCTCTTGGCATTTGGCTGGAATGGGAGGGATGAAATGGGCGTTGCTCGTGTTTCCTAGAAATGGGAAAGATGCCTCCGAAATGGGGTTCCGCGATGGGGCTTCCGTCACTGGAATGGGAATGACCAAATTCATGGGAAACTTGCAATAATGCCCTTCCTCCCAAGTTGGGGCTGGAAACTTTTCAAGTAAACCCAAAAACCTCCCCCTCCATCCCCAACGGGGAGGTGTTGTCCAATGATGGAGATCAAGTAGAGGTGACACCGCTCAGCTCTCTACAGAGCTGAAGCTTGTCACGAGTGACTGCCTTGGTCAACATGTCTGAGGGGTTCTCATCGGTGTGTATCTTCTTCAACATGAGCTGCTTCTGATCAATTGCATCCCTCAGCCAATGGTATCTCACATCAATGTGTTTTGTGTGAGCATGGTGCATGGTACTCTTGCTCAGGTCTATAGCGCTCTGGCTATCACAAAACACAATCGGCTCACTGTCATCCAGTCCAAACTCACCAAGGAAGCGTTGTAACCACAACACTTCTTTCCCAGCCTCTGCTGCTGCAATGTATTCTGCCTCGGTAGTTGAGATAGTAACACATTTCTGTAGTTTGGATTGCCATGATATGGCTCCCCCTGCAAAAGTGAAAATGTAGCATGAGGTGGACTTTCTCTGGTCCATATCTCCTGCCATATCTGCATCAGTGTAGCCACACAGTTTGGGATCTGACCTCCCAAAAGCAAGACACATACTTGAGGTCCCTCTCAAGTATCTCAAGATCCATTTCACGGACTCCCAATGGTCCTTCCCCGGATTGGACATGAATCTGCTCACCATGCCCACTGCATGGGCTATGTCGGGTCTAGTGCAAATCATTGCATACATGAGGCTCCCAACTGCTGACTGGTATGGGATCTTGGACATCTCTGCTTTCTCCTCAGAAGTAGAAGGACAAGACTCTTTGGTTAGCTTGAAATGAGAGGCTAAGGGCATACTGACAGGCTTGGAATTATTCAAGTTGAACCGCTCCAACACGCGTTCAACATAGCTCTCCTGTGACAACCACAACATGCGCTTCTTCCTGTCCCTTGTAATCTGCATCCCTAAGATGTGACTTTATCTTTCATCTCAAACTCTTTGGAGAGTTCCCTCTTGAGCTTTGCAATCAAGTTGGAATCATGACCTACAATCAATATGTCATCCACATATATCAAAAGAATGACGAACCTGCCATTGGGAAGACGACAAACATATACGCATGGGTCGGCTGCAGTCCTCTTGAAGCCCTGCTTTCCCATGAAAGCATCAAACTTCAAGTACCATTGTCTCGGGGCTTGCTTCAAGCCATAGAGACTCTTCCTCAACCTGCAAACCATATGCTCTTTCCCTTTCTCTTGAAATCCCTGTGGCTGATCCATGTATATTTCTTCCCTCAAATCACCGTGAAGAAACATCGTCTTCACATTCATCTGCTCCAGCTCAAGGTCCATGCTAGCAACAAGTCATAGCACCATTCTCATTGAGTTCATCTTCACCATTGGGGAGAAGATCTCATCATAGTCCACTCCTTCCTTCCGCATGAATCCTTTTACCACCAATCTGGCCTTGTGCTTCACCTGCTTGCCACTGTCATCTGATTTTAGCTTGTAAACCTACTTGTTATTCAAGGCTCTCTTCCCTTTAGGAAGCTCAATAAGGTCATAAGTGTTATTTTTCTTGAGAGATAACATCTCTCCGTTCATTGCATTCTGCCAATGACCCTTGTCTTTGTGCACCTGTGCCTCCTCAAAGGTGTATGGCTCACCTGCATCTGTGAGCATCACATACCTAGAAGTGGGGTAACGGGATGATGGCTGGCGTGTCCTCTCAGATCGCCTGACCTGAGGCTCTACTACATCTGCATGTGGATGAGGCTGCTCCCCCTGCCCTAGGTCCCCTAGACCTGCATCATTGGGGTCTGCATCTGGCTCGTGCTACTCTAGCTGCCCATCCTCTCCACCTGTACCCTGTACTGGAGAGGGATCTGTGTCCTCATCACTGTCATCACCCATGGAGATCTCATCTCCATCACCACTCTCAGTGGTGTCCTCAGTCAACGTCTGGTTCTCATAAATGATCACATCTCTGTGCCTGGTGACTGTCTTCTTCCTTGGATCCCAAAGACGGTATCCAAACTCCTGATCTCCATAGCCAAGAAAAATACAAGGCACTGCCTTGTCATCCAACTTCTTTCGCTGCTCTTTGGGTACCAATGCATACGCCTTGCATCCAAACACCCTCAAATGAGCATATGAGGGGTCTTTCCCTATCCAAACACGTTCTGGAATCTGGAAGCCCAAAGGAACTGATGGAGATCGGTTTACCAAGTAACATGCAGTGCGAACCGCCTCAGCCCAAAAAGTCTTGGGCAACTTCACTGTCTTCAGCATACAACGGACTCTCTCAACAATGATCATGTTCATCCTCTCAGCTAGACCATTGTGCTGGGGTGTGCCTGGCTCTGTCCTCTCATGCCTAATGTCGTGCTCTGCACAATAGCCCTGAAAGCTATGGGAGGTGTACTCTCCCCTATTGTTCGTGCATAGACACTTCAATAATTTCCTTGTCTCGCGCTCAACCATGGCATGGAACTTCTTGAAGCAATCAAATACTTGATCCTTCGATCTCAGAACATACACCCACACATTCCTAGATGCGTCATCAATGAAGATGACAAATTACATGTTGCCTCCCAAAGAGGTTGTGTCCATGGGACCGCAAACATCAGAATGGACCAGCTGTAGAATGTCTCCCTTTACCTTGGATCTGGCTCTGTACGGTGCACTCCTGCTCTTCCCAACCTCACATGCATCACAAGGAGACAATGTGATGTCATTGTGGTAGGGGATCAACTCTCTCTTGCTCAAAAGTTGCAAACCCTTCTGGCTCATGTGGCTAAGCCGACAGTGCCACAAATCTGAGTTATCTGCTTCACTAGCATGCAAACTGCCATCCATGACCTTCACTCTAGCCATGTAGAGTGTGTGACACAAACTGCCTCTAACCATGATGAGAGAACCCTTGCTTATCTTGTACTTGCTGTCGCCGAACTTCAGATGGTATCCTTCACTATCTAGTTGTGAACCAGATATAAGGCTAAGCCGCACATCAGGAACATGCCTCACATTCTGAAGAGTCATTGAGCACCCAATATTCGTCTGAATTGAGATGGTGCCCATGCCAATGATCTTAGAGTAACTTTCGTTACCCTTCAAGACTCTCCCATAATCACCCCAAGTGTAGGTGGTGAAGAACTCCCTGTGTGGAGTCACATGATAGGAGGCGGCCGTGTCAACGACCCACTCCAAATCACTCCCTGCGTGCAAGCACTGATCATGGATGGTGAGAATCACCTCATCTGCACTTTCATCTGCCACAACTGCAGCTACATTCCCATCTTCCTTTTTCTGATCCTTCTTGGCTTCAGCTTGCTCTCTCTTCCAAACTCTGCAATCACTCTTCCAGTGACCGGGCTTCTGGCAATGGTGACACTTTCCCCTGCCCTTGGACTTGTCCCTGGATTTCTGCCTCTCTTGTGACATTCCTCTGCTGTTGGACCTTCCTCTCCTCTCAACTGCATACACATGTGAAGAGGAGGATGCCTCTCCCGAAGAGCGACGTCTAATCTCCTCATTGAGGAGACTGCCCTTGACCATAGCCATGGTCAACTTGCTATCCTTAGCAGAGTTGCTCACGGTGACTACTAGAGTCTCCCAGCTATCCGGCAATGAGCCCAAAAGAAGAAGTGACTGTAACTCGTCATCAAGTGTCAAACCCATGGATGTCAACTGGTTGATTATGCTTTGGAAGTCATTCAGATGCTCTGCCACCTTGCATCCATCTTTGTACTACAAATTCACAAGCTTTCTAATCAAGAAAGCCTTGTTGGTTGCGGTTTTCTGATCATAAAGCTCGGACAACTTGTCCCATAGCTCCTTCGCATTGGTCTCTTCGGCAACATGATGGAACACCGACATGTCAAGCCACTTCCGAATGGTCCCAATGGCCTTTCGGTTCAACTTTGTCCACTCGCCCGCGGACATATTCTCTGGCTTGGTGCTCTCTCCCTCCACCGGATCGTGAAGGTCCTTGCAATATAAAATGTCTTCCATCTTTGCCTTCCAAATCTGCCAATTGCTGCTTGTGAGCTTAATCATAGTGCATTCATCATCTTTGTCCATTGCTCAAACCTGAGCTCTGATACCACTTGTTGGGGATAATGGGGTGCAATCAACCCAGGATATATCCCCTGAACCTGTCCTGCAGCAAAGATGGCACAACAAGTATATGTTCCCCACACGGGAACTCAACAGCAACAATGACAAGCACAATCACAAGGAAGCAAGCAAGCACTACACGAGACAAAGATTTTTACGTGGAAACCCTTGCTCAATGTAAGCAAGGGAAAAACCACGGGGCAAGACCGGCAACCAAGCACTACGGTCAAATGGAGTCAATGTTCTTCCCGGTTTTGTTGCCCACAAAACCGAGATACAAACCACGAGCACAATAGGTAGTTCTTCACCAAGTAACTAACTACCCTAGGTATCTAACAATACCAAATAACATGCTCAAAATAAGGAGATGGAGTATCTTCCCTTGTGGGCTCCCGGATGGAGACCCAAACTTGGCTTCGGCTCCCTTGAGGTCGTCCGCAACGACCTCCCGCTGCTCCCACTCGAGCTCGCCTAAAGCCACTGCCCTCCAAGCCAAAGACCACAGCCCTAGCCACTGCTTCTCTCGAACCTGGCTGCTCCTGCTCTCTCCCTCCCACTCGAGCTCTTTCTCACGCGTGAGGAGGACGAAGAGGGTCCAAAACCCTTGCCGCTGCTCTTGGTTTTTGGCTGGAATGGGAGGGACGAAATGGGTGTTGCTCGTGTTTCCTGGAAATGGGAAAGATGCCTCCGAAATGGGGTTCCGCGATGGGGCTTCCGTCCCTGTAACGAGAATGACCAAACTGATGGGAAACTTGCAATAATGCCCTTCCCCCCAAGTTGGGGCTGGAAACTTTTCAAGTAAACCCAACAAGCTTTTTGTTTATATACCATGCATTTACTTCCAAGCACAGTCTCTCTCATTATGCTTGGAAACTTAAAGCGACCAAACAGATCATCGGAGGAAATTGCTAATCCATCCTACTCACTGAAAATGGGCCAACAAGCATGCCTGATGAAGCTAAACATTTTATGAATTTCTACTAGTTTTCACTTAATTATCGCTAAGAGATTTAGGTAACTACTAATCATCCCATCCCTGAAAATTCTTTTCCGCAGAGATGGGGGGGCACGGGCACTGGATGCTAAACTTCAAGTTGCAGATGATGAGGTGGTACCAGGCAAAGACCATCCGACAGGTTTGGTTTGAAAAATCTGAGCTCTCTGTGCATACTGCTGCATGTCTGATCCTGCTGATATTAGGGAAATGTTTCCTTTTTCCTTTACTGATAAACTGAGAAATGTATAATATATAAGGGAGCCGCTTGAAGTAAAAAGGTTCGTAGAGAAAATACATGGGTCGTTGTTGAACCATGACAGGAACTTTAAATGGTTCATTACTATTAAGAACATATAATGGGTTTAACAGGACATGTGAGAGATGCAGTCTGTAGACCTGCAATGTTTTTAGGCGAAGTCCTGCAGGTCGGATCATTTAATAATAGTTAATCTAATCTCAGTTTGTAGGCAAAGGGGGAGTGTTAGAGTATTTGGAGGAGGGACATCGCCCTCGAATACTTGCCGCCGCCTGGGATCTGTGCTAGGAGGCGCGGTGTCGTGATGCTTGGACTCCGATGAGGCTTGGAGGCGCGCCTCCTGCGCGTTGGGTTTCGGCTCGCGATGGAGCCTAGTCTTTGTGCTGATGGTTCGACGCCGCTGCTGGTATGTCTGGGAACGACGCCTGGAGGGAGGTGCTTGTATGTCTGGGCACGACGCTTGGAGATGCATGCCTGAAGATCCATCCTGGCGAGGCCAGAGGAGGTGCAGCTTCACCGCCACTGCCTGGGATCTGCAGCCCCCTTTTTTTTCATCGATCTGGAGTTGCGCAGGGGTCCTGGGACTGGATCTTCACGGAATTCGATGATACGTGCAGATTAGGGTTTTCAGTAAAACTCTAGAACAATGAATCTCTAATCTTGAACAAATGTCAGCATAATAATCTCCAATAACAACGAATCTCGAACAAATGATGAACGAACACATGGACATATGTTGCATTGCTTATGGACAATGATAAAGAACAATAATAACAACGGGATTTTACGTGGAATCCTACTCCATGAGGAGCGGGATGAAACCACGGGAGAAACCCTCAAAGGGGCATATGTTGCATTGCTTTTCTCATCTGTTACAAGAGGCTCGAGGCTCCTTATATAGCCTCCACAGGGCCTCCAATTCCCACCACTGGATGATGTGGGACAAAACTCAGTGATGGTTACCCATCTGTTACATAAGAGACACATGCTCCAAATACTCTAACAGATTTAGCACCAAAATTCTGTATATGGCAGAGAAATGCAATTTCTTACTATATATTAAGAGGCGCGGTGTAGGCACTGTAACAGTTACTGCAGCTACATTAACCAGCTAATTAACATATTAATTAATTCTACAGTACAAACATCTAATGCTAATGGCAGATTGGCTTGTGTTTCGGGGGTTAACGTATTGGTGCAGGTTTGAAACCTGACATTGTATTGGAGTTTTTTTGAAATCCATCAGGAACTTCATTTCATTTTTTTAATATAAATTTTAAAAAGAAATTAGTAATTTAGTCAAATAGTATTTAATATGATGTCAAATACTATGAGAATATTATTTTATTTATCTGTATTTTTTATGCAAAATTTGAGATGTTAAACCGATTAAGAGAGGGTGAGGAATGCTTAAGAAGTGTTGGAATGAGACTATCCGAAGGAATATTAGTTTTTTTGATTTAAGCTCAAGAATGACCCAAAATAGATATGAATGGTGTAGAAAATCCATAGAGGCGTCTCTACTTAATTGTGGGAAAAGTTTTGTTGTTACCTGTATTTTTTGGTAGCAACAATATCGATATATATATATATATATATATATATATATATATATATATATATATATATATATATATATATATATACACACACACACACACGTCATCCAACATTGGAGGATAAGATTTTGTTTAGCTACACGTATTAATTTGTTTCAAAGTATCTTGGGTTAGATCGTTAATCTTTCTTTATTAGATAATTTCACATAGAGCTTGAATTTCTCATGCACTTAAATATAATTGATTTAACGATTAGTAGATTCTGTGACCGGTTACGTAGTTGTTCACATATAAATTAGATCTTTAAATCTTGCACAATATAGGTGAAGGTTCAAGAATGGCAACGAATAATTTGAATACTATTGTCATATCTTGATGTAATAACATATCACAATGAATATTCTTCATTGCAGTATTATCTTATGTTCTTTTTATTCACAGTGAATGTCATTTTTATTACTAAAGATTCGTTAAAATGATGATCGCTCATTTACTTTCACATTAAATTTTATACCAATCCTTATTAATTTAGCAACAACCAGAAGTGAAAATGATTGAAGATTGAGATTATGAATCGATTGCTTGGAATATAGCAACAAAGACTATTTTTGCTAATATAAATAAATAGATTTATTTTTTGCAATGAAACATGTTTGTTGTTATACATTTAACTTGCAAAAAATATGGCAACAAATATTAACTTATTTTAATTACAACGAATGCTACATTCGTTGCTCAACGTTCACAAAATGACGAGTATATGTTGATTTTGTAGTTATTTTTTGTTGTTGTACATTTAACAATGAAATGTATACAAACATTTAAAATTGTTATAGTGCATTGTGAATTGTTGTTGTTGTATATTTACCTATAAAAGATATGAAAATAATTATTAAATTATTATAGTTCGCAATATGCTACTAAAGGAGACATTCAAAATTGTTCGAATTATAATGAATCAAACTAATGGGTCAAAAATTTGGGAACATGTTATTGAAAGAAGGTTGAGGCAAGTTTCCAAAGTAAGTAAAAATCAATTCGGATTCATACCAGGTCGCTCAACTATTGAAGCTATCCACTTGGTGAGGAGAACAATGGAAATTTATAGAGCTAAAAAGAACCTCGATATAATTTTTATTGATTTGGAGAAGGTTTATGATTCGGTCCCAAGGGATATTTTGTGGAGAGTTTTGGAGAAGAGACAACCATATGTCCTATACATTAACCTTATAACGAATATGTATGATGGAGTTTCATCTTGTGTAAGGATCCTGTTTGGGAAGGTTGACTATTTTAACACAACATCGGTATGCATCAAGGTTCAACTATGAGTCCATTCCTTTTTACTTTGATTATGGACAAGTCGAGTAGTCACATTCAGGATGAGATACCTTGGTGTATGTTGTTGGTCGATGATATTATGTTGGTTGATGAGACAATAGATGGAGTAAATGAGAAGTTGGAGGTTTGGAGACATGCTTTAGAGACTAAAGGATTTCGTATAAGGTTAAGACTGAATATATGGAGTGCATATTTTATGGAAAAATAGGTGAAGGACTCGTGGTAAAGATTGGAGACGATAACAATAAGAAGAAAGATTCTTTTAGATACTTGAGATCTATTTTGCAATGGGATGGGGAAATCGATGAAGATGTTTAGAATAAATGCAGGTTGTCTAAAGTGGAGAGGAGGCTCTGCTCTTCTTTGTGATAAGAAATCCATTTGAAAGTTAAACGTAAGTACTACAAAGGAAACGTGAGACCTGCTATGCTTTATGGATCGGAGTGTTGGCATGTGAACCATAGACATGTGCATATAATGATAGTAGCGGAAATAAAAAAAATGCTAAGGTGGATGTGTGATCATGCACGAAAAGATCGGATTTAGAATGACGGAATTAGAAGGAAAGTTGGCGTAGCTCCTTTAGAGGATAATATGAGAAAAAATCATTTAAGATTGCTTGGTCATTTACAAAGGAGATTGGTTGATGCACCCGTTAGAAGATGTGAAATTTGGGTCGTTGAGCCGGTTAAGAGATGACAATGATGGCCTAAGAAGTGTTAGAATGAGACTATTCAAAGTGAGCTTCGTTATTTGGATTTGACCTGGAGAATGACCCCAAATAGATCTGAATGGATGCAAAAAAATCCATATAGCCAAGCTTACTTAATTGTGAGAGAATGTGTTGTTGTTGTTGTACAATACGTTACTAAAGGTTTATAAAATGATGCCTATCCATTCACTTTTTTTTGTTAAAATTTGTAACAATCACGATTAATTTAGCAACGATTGGAAATAAAATCAACCAATGGCTGTTGTCATATGATTCACTGCTAGCAATGTTAACAGCAATGCATTTTTTTGCAAATTCAAAAAATCTGATATGAGGTTGTAACGAATAATATTAGTTGCTACACATTTATCTGCAAAAGATATGAAAATGAATATTAAATTATTCATTATCATAAAACAAATTCATGTTAGTGATGCCTACAATAAAATTTCCATGACATGATTATATTTGCTGAAGTTTCATTGTGGAATCTGAGTAATCGCTAATCGGGCAATATAATTTGTACTCCTCGTAAATACGACCTATTAACAAAGAACTACATCAATAAGATTTCGGTGAAGAGGACACAACTTCATTTTATCCTGGATAAGTCCGGGGTCGAATCCAAGGACATAAGCTTATTAGTCTAATTAATTTTAGTTTAAATACCTATGTTAATCTAGGTCAAGTATGCTAAACAATATGTGTGCATGAAATTTAAATATTTTAATGAAAGGTATAACACGTACATAAACGATACACAATGAAATGCACCACAAATACAAGCACAAAACCAACCACACAAATATGCTCCTGATTTAATCAATGTTAAGAAAAATTAATGTATCTAAGATCCTTAATTGATTTTAAAGGTAATAAAAAAGGTCATTGTATATGTTAAACATATCCGAAGCAAGAAACATGTCCTGAGGTAATTAATGGAAAATACGTCTACTTTAGAACATAAAATATATCATGTTAAAGAGGTTTTTACTAGCTAAAAAATGCGATCAATTTCACTAAATTTGGCTCTATAGATTGCAAGATATTATCATTTTAATACAAGGACATAATTGCAAGAAAAACTTAAGTAAAAAATATATAGAAGTATCACATATACGTCCAAAAAAGACAAAAAAGTAATAATGAAAACGTGACGGGCCTTATATGTAAATTTCCCCAAACACGGACTAGGGACGCACGTGTGGTGCGCGTTCTTCTCAGGCTCGGGCGGGCACATCATGGCTCGAACCACGTGGAGAATAACGATGCCTCGGATCTCGGTTCGAGGCCACCGAAGCTTCGACTGGCTTGAAGTGGTGGCTTGGAATTCTATCACAACCATGAGTTGTTGTTCTATCAAAATCTGATCCAACGACGCCTGCCATTCCTCTCCCTGATGTTGTTCTGCCTTGAACGATATAGAAGGCTATGTTCTGGCGAACTATCTCCTCCTCTTCCTTGTCTCTCTGAGCAAGCCAAGGGTCGGAGAATGATCCTGATGTCCGGGCAAAGAGCGTGAAGGGTAGGAGAGAGGCTAGAGCTCTTCGATATGGCCAGAAATGTATGTTCGTCAGAGGCAGGGGGAATCAACTAAGCTCCATCAAATTTATGGTCAATCAAGCAAATTGGAGACCTGCAATTGTTATATACATATATATACGTACATACATACATACATATATATATATAGCCGAAGCATACATGCGTTCTATATTCGACTTAGAAGTTCAATATGAACTGATTGAATGGCTGATGATCGAGCCCTAAATGAGTTCTTCAACATTGCACGTTGAAGAACAAATTGACGTCGTGAGGATGATTCGGATTATGTGAAGATGAAAGGGATGTACACGTGAATCTGGAGAACATGGCAGAGGTGTAGAGTGAATCGGAATGATGTGAAGGTGTGTGTGTATAATAAAATCAGAGAAGACTAACAGAAGATGAAATTGAGGTGTACCTAGAAATCTGGAGATTGTCGGAGATGGAGGTTGTTCATGGGATATGAGCTTCTCTGCCTCCTGATCTTCGCTCGAAGCCTCAGCAGAGGGCTGAGCTCGAGCAACACTCCATATGGGGTTGCGACAAGGCAAAGTCTACCTTGGATCTCATCGGAGGTTTGCTCTCTGTCGTGGCTTTCAGTCACTTGCTCTTTGTCACCGGAGTAAGGAAAGAGCTATGAGGAACCTCGCGCAAAGGGCGAATGATAGTGGAAATTGGCAGAGGAGTGGTTTTGTTTGGAGAGGGAAGTGGTTACCGGAGGTGGTTTCCACCACCTCCAGTTACTTCACATGAGGTCGAACAAGGAAGACCTGGCGTGGATGAGGAGTGAAAGGGTTCCGTCGAGGTACCGGATCCAAGAAGGGAGGACACGTGGATCAACATGGAAAATGGGGGAAGTTACCTCAAACGAAGGGTCACGCCAGTTGGAGGAGCTGGAGCGGAGGTTGACCATGGTTGCTAGTCGTTGGATCAAGCGATACAACGATCCAATTTTGTGCACAGATGAAACGGCTGGAACTGCTCGATCAAATGATCAATCGGCTCTGGATGAGGCGGATTTGAAGACATCCAGACCGATGGAGGCAGATGGCTGAGAAGGGTCTGTCTATTTGGCCTGCTCTAATGCGGTCATGTGGCCCAATAGGAAAGTTAGAAAAATAAAAAATACTTGTAAATTAGAATAAAATATAAGTTGAAGTCAAATGAAAAACTAAAGTCAAATAAAAAATACTTAATGAAAATTGTGTATTTTTTTAATAATATACAACTTTCATGTAGAACTCAAAATCAAATATATCATATGTACATAGCTAATATTTTTTGTAAGTATTTTTATGGAAAAATACTTATTTTATTTATTTTATTTTATTTGATATTTTTGAATAATATACAATATATTATATACAATATTACACTATTTTTTATGAGATTTTTAATAAGAAGAAACGTAGAATATAAAGGGACTTTAAACACAAATAATTAATACTTATTTATATACCCTAATTAACCTTTTTTATTTACAAATGATTAAATGTTAAAATGAATTATTTATTAGTTAAATTAATTGAATAGTTTAAGATAGAGAAATAATCAATCTAAATAAAACTGATGAATCAGAGAATCATCAGAATCTAGAGTAAATCTCATCAATTGATATAACACTGGGATATTCGATATTAAACATTTAAAAAGACATTTATTATGTTTAAAATATCTATCTAAGTAAAATCAAATAATATTATACAAATATTTTTAATTATGTTATTTTTTCAAGATGTATTATGCACACCGTTGACACTACAAGCATTATACTTATTATGATGATAACTTTATTATATTCCATATTCTGTTTCTACATACCCATCCATACAATCCATGCAACACGCGGGGTATATACTAGTTCAAATTGTAGAAAGACATTTCATTCATTTTTTCAACATCAACATAAAAAAACTTAGGCAGGGCACTAATATAAGCCCACAAAAAGGCTTTTCATTCGCAATATAATGTTGCCAATCAAGTAATCTTCCATATATATGGATTTTTAAGATTCTTACACTTGTGTCCATCTAAGTGTAATTGTAACACTTATTTCCTTAGCTCAGACATAGTCGGTCCCAAGTCCGGGTAAATGAGGAGGGTTGCATTAGGTAGCCGACAACCAGTGTAAAACAGTCGGAGACAACTTCCTAGATAGTATTTTTTTTAAAAAAAAATATTATTTAGAAAGTTGCCTCATGACAATCAGATCTTTTCAACATGGATAAAACACATGTGCCCCAATAAATTTTATAAAATTAACAATATTGATCTTATTTTAGTGTATTATAAGAGAACAAGTGTAATAACAAAAGGAAACTGCTGCAGATTTTGTAAGAATATAGGTGCAATCTTGCAGAAAATTCACAATATTACTCTTCTGCTAGTGTAATACTGAAGAGCGAGTGTAATAGTGAAAGGACACTGCTGCAAATTTTGTAACGATATTGGAACATTCTTGCAAAATTCACAATATAGCTCTTCAGCTGGTGTAACATAGGAGAACAAATATTATAACGAAAGACACTATTGCGAATTTTACACGAATATAAGGCAAAAAGGTTAGGGGCATAAGTGTACTGCAAAAACTCGAAAGGGTACAAGAGTAAAAATCCCCATCTTTTGTAGGTACATTACTCCACTATATGCAATACGTGATGGATATAGCAGATGCTCAGCTTTATCCTTAAAGATATAATGTAAATGCAAATATTTTGGATATAAGTATCAGCACAAACCGTTTGCAGGTAAGCATATGCAAACAAATGGGTATGTCTATTTGAATTTAAATCACATACGAGCATATAATTTAAAAAGCGTAGATACGTGTAATTTATTAATAAACATCTCAATAATTTATATATATATAGAGGGCATATCCAGAGAGCACTATGCCCATTTTAGTTTTTTTGAGCACCAAACGTGGGTTCGCCACGTGTATTTTCATTTCAATGGTTTCCTATTTCGAAGGACGCGGTTTTGGAAGGATATTAATATGTTTGAGCCTTTTCTATTTCTAATTATACCGAGTCCTTAAAAAAAGGAAGACGGTTTTGGAAAGATAAATTCAAACCCTTAATTTCGTTTCGAATAAATAGTCATTGTACATTTGATCAGTAATGTATATATTGTATGTAAGTAATTATGTGTTGCGAGATCAGTAATACTGAAACAGTGATCAGTAATTTACATCTGTAATATTACATTGTACTGAGATCAGTAATTCATTCATGTTACTCAAGTAATACATATTCAATTCCCAAGTAATTATTGTTGTGAGATCAGTAATTAAGTATGTAAATTACTAATGTCCATACAAGAAGTATTGATTACAATTATCCATTTTACTGTACTCATTTTGATTGTTACTAATGTCCATCCCCGCCTTCTTTACTGATGTAGTCTATTTAGTTACTTGCAATACGTCAAGTGTTACTGATAGCTACGTATAAATTACTGATGTAGTCTATTTAGTTACTTGCAATACGTCAAGTGTTACTGATAGCTACGAATAAATTACTGATGTAGTCTATTTAGTTACTTGCAATACGTCAAGTGTTACTGATAGCTGCGTATAAATTACTGATGTAATCTATTTACTTACTTGCAATACGTCAAGTGTTACTGACAGCTACGTATAAATTACTGATGTAGTCTATTTAGTTACTTGCAATACGTCAAGTGTTACTGATAGCTACGCATAAATTACTGATGTAGTCTATTTAGTTACTTGCAATACGTCAAGTGTTACTGATAGCTACGTATAAATTACTGATGTAAGTCTATTTAGTTACTTACAATATGTCAAGTGTTACTGATAGCTACGTATAAATTACTTAACTTGTATTTGGTAGAAAGAACTTGTATTTTCTTAAAATACATAAGTAACTATGAATGGATTTTAATCAGTAACAATGATAAAATAGAAAGTAATACATGATATATTATCAGTAACATATGCAAATGTCATCAGTAACTTGGTATAATTTTTCTGAAATAATGATTTCGCTATCTAAATCCAATTGTGAGACATCCATCTTCGCTCCTTTTGATACGATCTTTTCACGATTCAAATCCATCCACGAAGCATCGTTCGTCATTGCTTCTTTGGAATCATGATCAGTTTCCATTCACAGATGATCCATCGCATTTGAAACTGAAAATGAGAACTAAAAAACAAATGATCAAATTCTACAAAAAGAATAAATAAATATCTAATAAACAACGAAAAAACTTACAAATCGAGAACTTGAAGACGATCTTCTTTCGTCGCTGGAGATCTTGAGATTTCGCAGGAAGATGAATCCATAAATGATTTTGGAAATTTCGAAAATAATTACAATGCAACGTCGGAGAGACTTAATTGCGAATCAAAAAAGGAAATCAGTCACGAGGAGAATGCGGGGGGAGTTTGTTATGATAAGGATTGACGTTAAAAAAGGGAAATGGATGAGATAAAATAGGATCATTAGATCATGATCTGAATGATGAAAGCAAGGGCTCATTTGAACTCAAATGGGCGCAGTGCTCTCTGGATAAATTTCCTATATATATATATATATATATATATATATATATATATATATATATATATATATATATATATATATATTCGTGTATACCCTTCCGTTGCACGGAGTGTATTGGTGATAATCTAAAGTTGAATATTAAATATGAAGTTGATGTTCGCTTTAACGTGATCAAAATTTATAAGTACACGTTAATATCTTCCACGTGTTTCGTTAAAAATGACGATTTCAGCACTGTTTGATAAAATAGTGATCGTCCCACACAATTAGAATGAACATACAAATATTATATTTATATTTCATAATGCGAATTAACGGATCTACGTATTATGGTGAGCACAGGTCAATCACATAGAGGTCTGAATAAAATCTATGTTGAAAATTCAGCATTGTAGTGTTTTAGGTTTTGGAGTTATAACTAAATTACTTTTATTGGATTATTAATTGGATTAGAGTGTCTTGAATGCAATAAAATATTCAGGGGATTAAATGCAAAGGAGAATAAAAAAATTTGGTTTTTTACGCTTGTACCCTTCCGAGATTCTACAATTACGGGGCAACAACTTATGTCCCCTTGTATTCTTACAAAATTCATAGGATCGCCCTTCTGTTACTACACATGCCCCTATTTTATCTTAATGGAAGGATATTACTGTTAATGTTGCAAGAATACACGAGCAGGAGTGCTATTGCAGAAAAGGGTATAACAATAATTGTAGAATCTAAAAGAGCACGAGTGTAAAAAATTCAAAAGATTAATTGCAACTTGCAAGTGAATAGATCCATCTATTGACAGATTTGAGGAGCTTAGAAGCTGGTGTGCTTCTTCTCCAATCTTCTCAAATAGTGGAAGAGGTTGCCACCCACCTTTTTCTTACTTGTAAAAATAATAAATCAAAATCAGTGAATATAAAAATTGTAAAAAGGACAAAGATTGTTTTTGGACATGTATGTGTGAACATATATATTAGTTTCCTTTGTATCTCTGTTATTTTTTATTTTCAGCCGTATGCTTTATGTAATTTACCCATAGGCTACTCTCCTATATAAGAGAGCCTAGGGCTGGTGGAATAAACACAGCGTCTATTTTTCCCAGCATGGTATCATAGCGATGGTCCTAGACCGGAGTTCTTGAAACCCTAACCCTAGACCTACCCCCCACCCACGAGCCTCTCTCTCCGCCGTTGGCGCCTCTTCCGCGCCTCCGCCTCTCCGCGCGCGTGCGCCTCCAGTGCGTCGGCACCTCCCGTGCATTGCGCGCTCCTGTGCCGACGGCGGAGAGAGAGGCTCGTGGGCGCATGAGCGTGTGCCCCTGAATCACCGTCTAGAGCGCACACCATCAACTAAATGGGTTTGGTTGCTTGAAGTCTACACCTGCAACTAAACCCGTCTATGTCCGTGTAGACGAATCTTATCTTCAGTTCATCGCTCCAGTCTTTGGTTTCTAGTATGTCAGAAAGCAAGGCGGATATTCCATCTATTGGTGCCTTTCGTGGTCCAACGCCTATCGTAAAGATGGACGGTACGAACTATGAACTGTGGGCGATGCAGTTCATGAGTATGATGAAGTCAACTTGTAAGAAGCACATTCTTACCGAAGAAGAGCCTGCTGAGAAGACTGGAGCCAATGCCTCATGGGAGGTCGATGATGCATACGCCAAAGTCTGGTTATCTGGAACTTTGGTAATCGAGATTGCCAACGATATTCTCCATCAGCCCACGGCCAAAGATATGTGGGATATTCTGGCGGTCACATACTCTCAAACGAAGAATGAGACAAAGATTCTACAACTTCAGCATGATATATTCACTATAAGGCAGAATGGTCGCCCTCTACATTCACTCTACACATCCCTGCGAGGGATGTTCGAGAAGCTATACAACTTCATGCCCCTGACAACCACGCCAGAGCAACAGAAGACATACCGGAATGCGACTATGGTGGGCGTTTTCCTTGCTGCACTTGATCCAGAGTATGAGGCGGCACGATCCCAGATCTTGGCCGATTCTATTATTCCTCCCATGGAGGAAGCCTTACATAGACTGAGCCGTATCACCGTCCCTTCTATGGCAACGAATCAGAATGCTTCAGCCATGGCCGCCAACAGGGGCCGTGGATTTCATCATCAGACCCGTGGACGTGGACCTCGTGGAAGAGGAGGCCGCACTCGGCCAACATGTACCTACTGCCATCGCGTTGGACACAATGAAGACACATGCTACTCTAAGCATGGATTTCCAGCATCTGCACGAGTCGCTGAGCAGATAGAGCCTCTATCTGCTGCCACTTTGGATCAGCGGTTCAAACATAGGTATAATCAAATTCTTATCTATTTTAAAATACGAACATGAATGCAGATATGAATATTAAGGGATGTGAAAATTTTGTTACCATATCCTTAAAAACAATGCGGATATAAAATGAATACGAATCATATACGAATGCAGTTATTAAACAGAATTTTTTAATAGATGAACTAAAATATATGTGTTTATAATGATTTACACATAAAATAGATATGCTAAATATATTTATTCCATAACAATTATATCAAAAAAGATGAATGCATTAAAATATTATTACGTACAATTATAGATAATCTATGACTATATTTATATACTAAAACAGATATATGAATACGAATGCGAATATTGGCGGATGTCAAAGTGATTTCCATGTCATCATTCATTTTAAAATGAATACTAATATGGATGTCAAAATATGTTCAAAACGAATGCAATAGCAGGTCGAATACTAACATATTTGTATTCATTTCAGTGGCATGGGATTTAACAGTGTAATAGAGTGCCAATGGTATTTGGAGAATGTTGGCACACAAAATATATGAGTAGCAATGATGAATTTGGTTTTTGACAATGTTGATATCCGATATGCATTCACATTCTTCCAAACTTCATACACATCTTATGGTGGCAATCATCCATAAGGTTTTATACATTCATATTATCCACACTTCATATACATTCGTCTACACTTCATATACTTCTCATAGTGCCATGCATACTTGATGAATCCACATTTCATCATCTTTATTCTATCATTTTGACCTCAAAAACCCTAGCAAATGCCTGTAAATACCATTAATTCCATCATCTTAGCATTCATGCATGTGCATGTAAATAGTGTATAAATTACTGTAATTAAAGCTAAAATTATAGAATAAATAAAAGAAAAGAAAAAGAATAAAATATTGTAAATATTTTATGACCCGAAATCCCGAGACCTAGGCATCTTGATGAATAGGTCGACAAGGAATAAAGTAGGGGGAGATAAGGGCCAAATACAATACATATTCCATTCATTCTTTATTCATTTTGGGACCTATTTTTGGTTCTACTTTTTATACCTCAAATAAAGAAACTTAGAACATAAAAAGTTGTAGGTAATTTAATAAACAAAAATACAAAATTTATCTCACTGAAAAATAACGTACAGATAAAAAGTTATGGTCTGAATAAAAATCCAGAATCCCAACTTCCCAGACCCGTATCTCACAACTGAAAACTCAAAATGCAGCAAATTCACCTTTAATTATATATAATTAAAAATAAGCTATTTAATGGCGGTGGTTTCGTATTTGGCGGAGCTACGGTTCGAAAGTTGAGTTTTGGACCCACATTGTATACTTGTACAGATTAAAACATTTAATTTATTATTTAATCATTATTTTTATATTTTTATATTTTTATAATTTTGTAAATATTATTTATAATAATTATGTACATTAAAACAGGAATAAAAACTCAAATAAAATACAAAATAAAAATATATGTATATATAATACATAGGTATCATGCCTATACTTATACTATATAAAGTATACTTATATTTTATTAAATATACAAAATACATCAAAAAAATAAAAATAAAAATATAATCAAGTGTATAAAAGTATATTATAATTTTATAAAATAATAAATAAAAATAATAAAATTAAAATACACAAAATAAAAATAAAATAATAAAATATATAAATATTATACCTATAAAGGGGATAAAAAGCAACTTGTAAAAATATATCCCATAAAAATAATTAAAAATCAGAATAAAATACTACATAAAATAATAAATATTTTCTATTTTATAACCAAAATCTAATTCATTTATTTTCTATTTTTAAATAAATTTACAAAATCTTTTTCATGGATTTTTCCTGATTGGTCCACGTGGACCAATCAGGAGCCGGCCCCAGTTGCCCCGGTCAACTGGTCGTCCTTCCCCCTATAGCCCGTGTCAGGCCTAGTTTTTGACCCGCATTTGTGGATTTTTCAAGGTCAAGCCTTGCACCCTTTCGTCCCGATTCCTTCTGCAAACTTTTGCCTCGACCTTCCACCTTGCTCGCCCTATGATTACATTGGGCCGAGGACCAGCGATTGCATCGATCCACCTTGGACTTTGGAGCATTCCGGTCGATGGGTCAAACCACATATAATGAACACCCAACTTTGATTTGAAATTCGAACCCCTCATTCCAAAGGTTAGCTCCCCTCATCGTGCCCTAAGGCTTCAGGAAGGTGACAGCTTCCTCGCGAGCCCTTCGGGTGGGTCGAGCGTCGCCTGAGGAGGCTCCACGACCTCCGCCTTCGCCGGCGTCGAGGCACTCCTTTCCCTCTGGTCTCCACCGTCGAGGTAGCCACCTTTCCCTCTAATTGTTATTGCATTTCATTCGCCTTAGTCTTAGGAGTAAAAGCCCTCTCAAAATTTCATCACTCATTGATCAAGTCACGCTACCCATCAACCTCGCCGGAGCGCACCTCCGGCCAACCACCTCCACTTCGCTTCGCGCCGCTATTCCACCTTCACGGGGTCCAGGCAACTTGCCTTGGACCCTCTCACTTTGTTTTGCAGGTCAACGCCCTTTGACTCATGCCTGGGTGCATTTTTGAGTATCACCGGAGCTCGGTCGAGCTCTCCAGCTCTGCCGCCCTCTTCCGCGAGCCTCGGCCACCGCCGAGGTATTTTGAAGCCCTCAGGAGATAGAGGAAGACCAGAGGAACCTCTAGCCTCATTTTGAATCCCAGAAGCCCGCCGAAGACGGAGCAGGACCTCAGAGAACCTCGGCTCGCCGGAGTTCCTTCGCGGTTCTTGCTCTGGACCTCAGCGTCGTTGGATCGAGGCGGAGCCCCAGATCGCACAATTGCCGTTGGATCGCACCCGGTCTCCATCGTAGATCTTCACCCGAGGATCTAATCTTCGCCGTCCAACGTGAAGCGTCATCGGCCGTCAGATCGTCGACACGTGGTAAGTGGAATCGCATTAGCCGTCGGATCGCGCCGAGTGGGGTATTTTGCAAACTCTACCCTACGCATTTTTGTATTTAATAGTTGGTCTATAAACTTTCAGGGATAGTTTAAAAAGTTTTGTAATATTTATACTTAGGCCCCTGAACTTTTTATATTTGCGTTTAGGTCCTCGGCTACGTCACCTCACGTGACCAGTTCACGTGAGGTGCGAGGCTTTTTGCAGCGAGCCCCTCGGTCGTTTGTTTATTTCGTCTAGGACCAAGAACTTTTGTATCAAGAGAAAGTTTTGGTGATTTTTCATGTAAGCCCTCGGAGATTTTGAAAAATACAACTAGGTCCTTCCCAGGCGCGTACTAGTCATGCGTCCTGGTGGACATTTTGTAAGGATACCCCTGCGGGTCCTATATTTTGTACTTGGTCCAGAAACTATTTTATTCAGTGTTTATTTTATGGAAAATTTGCATGCGTGCCCCTGGATGTTTTGTTATTTGCACTTATACCCCTGCCATGCTATACATTTTTGCTTGCTTGTTCTATTTATTTCACGCATCATTTTAATTCCAAAAATCACCAAAAAATTCACATAGGCTCATGTTAACTTGCACTTCCACGCCATATTTTTGCATTTTATTTTTGTTGCATTTTAGCATTTATTAAAAATCAAAAACATGCATTTTAGCCACTGTCTAGCTTAGAAAATACCAAAAAAATATTAATTCCAAAAAAATTACCTACTGTCTATTTTATCCTACTTTAGTGTCAGTCCAAAAATCACTAAAAAATTCAAAACCAAAACCAAAAAAATTAGAAAATACCTAAAAACTTCAAAATTTCCTATAAAATAGTAGAAAAATAAAAAAAAACAGAAACTCAAGTTCTGTTGCTTCTCTGTTTTATTTCCTTTATTTTAAAATTAGTGTGGACAAATTTTGTGGCTGTTAGATATTTTTCATCCCCATTTTACCTTCAGCCAGAACATTAATTCACTATTTTCCTTTATTTTGCCTTTTAAAAATTTCAAAAATATTCTGAAAAATACCCAAAAATCACAAAAACAGTAAAAATTCATAAAAAGACCAAAAATATTTTATTTCTGAATTTTTGAGCATTTTTGCATATTTTTATAAATATTGTAGCACCTCTTTTATTATATAGTTTATATCTTCTAATATTGAAAAAGAAAATAAAAAAATGTAAGATATAAAAAGAAAATCAAAAATAAAAAAATTAAAAATCAAAATACAAAACTAAAAACAAATTAAAAAATAATTAATTAAAAAAATTAAAAATTAAAAACCCACAAAAACATTTACCTTTGCACAGTGTAGACATACAGTCACACACACACACACACACACACTTGTGGATCTATCCTGCCTTGCTCCCTGTGTTCGAACTCTCTACGTACTTGCTTCTATACATCATTTATGTAGAGTTAAAAATAAATTTTAACTTCACATTTGCTTGTTATTTCTTGATACTTCTAGTGTGGGTTAATTGTTATTTAAATACGAGAATCACTGAGGGTCGTCGTAGCGACACAGTTGTCTCCGCCTTGTGTGAGATAATTAGACCCCTTGATTTTCGTGTTTATCAAATGGCGCCGTTGCCGGGGAGCAACAACGAGTAAATTGCATTTTTCTTTGATTGTGCTTGTTTGTCTACCATTGCTTCATTTTATCTCTCTTCTATTTTTGATATATATCGTTGAGCTTTCTGACCACTCTTTTTCTTGTCTTCTTGCGAGGGACCGCAGAGCGAGGCGGATCGCCTAGGGGATCCGGAGCAACCTTGGGAAGCGGAGCCGGCTTTTCTTAAGCCAAGCCGACAGGAGAGAGCAGGAGGAGTGAGAGAGAGATTAGTGAGATAGATTTTGCTTTCTTTGGTGAGAGAGAGATTTATTAATTTGTAATAATACAGGACTTGGACTCTCAGACACTTCGGGCCCAATTTTCGGGTGTTTGTTCACCTGGGGGCTCACCGCGGATTTTATCGTATTTTCCGCAGTCATTTTCCGGTTTTGTTTTCATTTTTTATTTCTTTTGTGGATTGAGCCCTTAGTTCTAGGCATTGCTTGATCGATCAGATTAGGTCCAAACACCCTAATTATCAGTACATGTACCTATAGTTTGAATTTGGACTTAGTTTAATTAAACAGTTGACTTGCCATTTTTCGATCTGTCGCGCCGCGAGCTCATCCCGCCAAGCGCTTCTCCTGAACTCGATGTGTCGAGAGGAGGAGGGGTGAGCCTAGACCGGACACTAGGGTTGAGGAGTGGTGGTCAACTTGTTGTTCTTCACGTAGCAATTGCCTGCTTAGGACGATTTCCGCTTGCATATCGGCATATAGGTTAGGTTTAATAATTTTGCTTTGCATCCCGCATGGAGAGAGGTTGAGGCGCTGTAAGTCTTCTTACTTAGCATTCATCATTTAGGCACAAAGGTGAGATTTTCATCTTGGTGCCGACTTGCACGGCTTTTCCGACTCTTTTCTCCCTCTGTTTTTGGACAAAGTAGGAATCAAGAAAATACAAAATCATTAGGCGCTTGTTTGAATCTACTCAAAAGAAGCGATAACACCAAAAAAATTAAAAAAAGGGTCTGCTAAGAAAACTTTGACCTAAATAAAATTGGTAATTGGACTCATTGATTGGGGAGAGTCATACCCTCACTTGTTTTCAGGTTGCATGGGAAGGTCTCCTTCCAAGTGAGTTAAGTGCTTCGTAAGGATTAGAGCCAAAAACTCAGCTTGTGGCTGCCTTGTGTATCGCATGGATTTCCGAAGTATTGGCGCTACTATCGTACGTAGGCGAGTAGGGCTTGGTTGCCATTGGTGACTCACTATTGTGTGAACATCGACCTTGTCCGAAGTACCGAGCATAGGCCACGCCTTCATGGGTGTGTCTGTCTCACCGTATGCGTCCGAGTAGGATCTTGCACGCTCACGGGTGATTCCGTTGCGAGCGAGATCCGAAGTATCGGTTTCGCCTATCGGCTTCCTCCTTCTTCTTCTTTGGCTGAGTAGGGATCCATGAAGGGTTACAAGGACCTCAAAAAGCGCAAGCTACAGGTTACACAGGAGGAGGACAAGTACGGGAATACTTTTCCGGCAGTACTCTCTCTCCTTTAGACGTAGCACTCTAAGGACTCGTTATAACATAAATTCCTGAATTCAAGCTAAAATTGATAAGATAAAAGCCGAACCTTCACGGCTTCATGTGTTGAGTTGGTGAATCCCCCTGAGTTGTGTTTGATTGCTAGTTTATTTTAGGTCAAGATCAAAAACACTGCACGCTTGTGCGCAATTTTGCTTCTCCCTTCTTTCTTCCTCATTTTGCAACCTTGCTCTTCTCGAATAATCAAGATGATGGGACGGAGATCTCTTAGGCCGACTTTGTCGGCACCACTATCCAACACTCCTCCTCATTCATCTAGGACGACCTCGGAGAGTCCGCTCTCCGATCCTGAGTTCACTTCCACCCTGTTCCCCCTCGACCACCCTTCTCATTCTCCTTCCATCAGTCCAAGAGTTTCAGAATTTAGTGCATCGCAGAGCTTAGAGCATTTGACGGCACTTGAGATGGGTTCTTTTGCTTTTTCAGAGAATCCAGACATGGCTGACAGAGGAGAGCACCCAGATGACCATGATCACCCTCCATTCTTCCTTGATCAAGCGACCATCAACAATTCACTTCTAGCATCCCTGGAGACCATGCAGAGGCAAATCCGAGACCAGGGAGTCTTTATGGGAGATCTCATGAGAGAAATAGCACAGATGCGAGAGAACAGACCTGTGGGCGGTGGAGGTGGAGGTGATATACCTATTGTAGAGAACCAGGGAGGAGAACCCAACCAGGAGAGGCCGCCGCAGACCATCATGCGAGAATTGCACAATCCAGCAGCTTCCCTCACACATCGGTGGATCCGACTCCCTCCCATCCATGGAGATTTCGAGCTTCGACCCCACACTATTCAGCTTCTACCCAAATTCCATGGGCTGCCGACCGAAGAGCCACACCTCCACCTCCAAGAATTTGAAATGATCTGCAGCACAATTCATGATAGGCTGATGACCGAGGACACTATCAAGATGATCGCCTTCCCTTTTTCCTTGGTTGACAGAGCCGCATACTGGCTCAAACACCTGGGGAGGTTCATCGACACTTGGGCGCCCTCCGGATCGCATACTTGAAGAAGTATTATCCTCTCGACCGGACGAACGCAACAAGAGCAATGATCAACAACTTCGTAATGATCCCTAATGAACAGTTCCATGAAGCTTGGGATCGATTCCGAGAGCTCATTGACCGGTGTCCATATCACGATATATCAAATCCCAATCTAGTTCAGAGTTTCTTTTGTGGGCTGACACCGGAGCTGCAGGGGCTTGTTAATGCCTCTTGTGGTGGGTCATATTTCTCCAAAGGTGAAGACGACGTTTGGGCCATTTATGAAGGCATGGCATAGAATTCAACCGTCATGGCCCAAGCCCGCATCTACATGCAGCAAAAGCCCCCGCAAGGAGCGGGATCATTCTAGAGGATCGCCCGCATCGATGCCGGTCCTCACACTTCGTCGGCAGCCGCAGCCCAAGCCGAATCAGCCGCAACCGACATGGGAATTATTAGTGAGAAACTGGACCGTCTCGAGATCCTCGAGAAAAAGCAGATGCAAGGTATGGCCCAGATGGACCAAATTGCCAAGACCATGAGTGACCTGAAGACGCAGATCCTTTGCATCCAAGAGGCACAGAATTCTTCCCAGTAGCCTCCCAGGTCACGAGCTGATCTGAGCAGTAGTAGCTCATCCCAACCCTCTGCCTCATATCGCCAGGTTAATCACATCCAGGCAGAGCCGATCCCGCTCACAGCCTCCATCTTAGGACACTCATATGGTGGTCTATCAACCGGAGCAGCCACTGGCAGTTCTTCCTCCACCATCCTTTGAGCAGGAGCCATTGATGGAAGTCAATGGGATTTGGTACGACCTGTACCCTCAGCCCGGGATTCGTCGCGATCACCCCGGATTCTGTTGGGGCAACGGTGGCTCCTCATCTCAGCAGCAGCCTCTTGCCCAAGGACAACAGAACAGCCAGCCACAGCAGCAGCAGCAACCCCAGTACGCCCAGCATCAATACCAGCAGGGTCCTCGTCCCGCCTATCAGGGACAGCAGTGGAGGCAGCGTCAGCAACCTCATCAGTCTTATCCCCATCCTCCCCAGTACCAGCAGCAACAACCTCATTTCTAGCAGGGAAATCCGTCCGGTTTTTAGGCCCCCGCTTTTGAGAACCCAGCTTTAGACGATCGTGCCCGCTTGCTTTCCGAACATCGAGCATCCTTCCGGCAAGAAATGGATGAGTTCCGGTAGGAGATGAGGGAGATCATCAAAGGCAAAGCCGCCATACCAGCTCAGATTGAACCGAATCCGAACAATCTGAAAAGAAAGTTTGAGCATGTAGAGTTTACAGAGGATACCTCTCCTAGTGACTATTTGAGTGATATGTCTTATTCTTTGTATGATGCTGATTTTGTGACTACTAGGAGCGGTAGGATGCCAGCCGGCGGCGCCTCTTCTGAGCGACAACCACATGCACAATCAGGAGCGCCAGATGAGCAGAGTAGCGGTGCTGATGCCGCTAACGAGGATGTTGAAGACGGTGGTGCTGATGCCACCAATGATGGAGTTCCATATGACAATACTGACGCCGTCGTGATACCAGATGCAGACGGTGGTGCTGACACCACCATTTTGGATGCAGCGCCAGAGCGCGGTGCTGATGCCGCAAAGACATATGCTGGTGGTGGTACTGAGGCCACCACATATACTTTTGTCGAGCTTCCCTCTGTGATGTTACCACCTTTTGTATCTATGGACTGTGGTAACAACAAAAAGCACAAAATATGAATAAAGGAAAGGTTTCTGTTCAAATTGCAGATCCATATGTGTTGAATGATGATGATTGTATGGATTCTATTCCTTCACAGGCACAGGGACCTATTCCTAGTCCTCCATCTGAGGAGGCCCCTACCATCCTCTTCCCTGAAGCACTCTGCCGGGCGAAGGGGAACAAAAGAGAAAATCGCAAAAAAGATCAGCAGGTAGAGTTCAGCAATTAGATGATAGACAGATTCCACATTCAGCTGACTCTACAGGAAGCACTTGAGCACATCCCCCTCTTCAAAAAGAACTTGAAGGAGAAAACTACCATCCGCAGGAAGAGGAGGAACCACAGAGATCAAATCCATGTGCTCACTCATTCCACTTGCTGCACTATTCAGAACAAACTGCCAGCCAAGCGACCAGATGCAGGAGCTCCCTATGTCAGATGCGAGATTCAAGAGCAGCAGTTTGATCGTACTTTGTTAGATAGTGGCTCTTCAATTAACCTTCTTCCGGCAGCCTTACTCGACCGATTCGAGTTTGGTCCTCTTCTTAGGAGCATGACAGTCCTTCAGTTTGCTGATAGGTCGACTAAGAGGCCGAAGGGGTTATTGAAAGACGTGGTTGTTACCATTCAGGGCCTGAAATTCCCCGTGGACTTCGTTGTGTTGGACATGGAGATCCCTGAGTCGGTAACCGATGCCCCCATCATACTTGGACGTCCATTCTTGGCCACAGCCAAGGCGGTGACCGATCATGATAGTGGGAAGATATATTTTCGCGTAGAGGGCGAAACCATACAAATAGAGACGATCGATGAAACAAGAGCCATAGAACTAGAATGCTCGGAGCAGTCCAGCGAAGCCGCGCATATGACAGAGGACGATCTAGACATCCACCCGGAGTGTGATTTTGTGATAACAGATGATGAATCCAACTGGACAGATCCTGTAGCACAGACTCTCGCCTTGCCTACAGATTCACCATACTTAAGGCTTATGGCAGTCGAGAGCCTGGAGAGCACACCCCTGGACGAGGATACACATGAGGCTGAAAGTGTTGGGACGAGTGGTGCTGATGATTTTCAATCTTGTTCATCTTCTTCTGATCCCTCGGATTCAGACATTGATTGGGATGATTTTGATGACTATTTGCCTTGTCTGATTCCTTCTGAGCCAACAACCGTGATAGAGTGCGAGCCAGTGCAGTTTATTGACGATTCAGCAGGCCGCCCTTCATTAGAGATTCATGCAGAGCGAGAGTTCTCTCATGCAGACCTGGTCGCCTTCACACAGACATATCAGAAGCCAGATCTGCCACCTCCCAGTAAACCAGAACTGAAGCCTCTGCCGCAATCGCTGAAGTATAGATTCCTTACGGGTGAGCTAGATATGCACCCAGTCATTATCTCAGCAGGTTTGACAGGAGAACAAGAATCTCGTCTGATGGAGGTTCTTGAAAGAAACCGCAAGGCGATAGGTTGGAGTATAGCTGATCTCCAGGGGATTAGTCCGGCTGTGTGCTCCGACCACATCTATCTCGAGGATGACGCTAGGCCGTCGCGTGAGTTCCAGCAACAACTGAACCCGAATCTTCGAGATGTAGTCATGAAAGAAATATCGAAGTGGTGGAGCACCGATTTTATCTACCCCATCTCCGACTCCAAATGGGTTAGTCCATTACATATGGTACCCAAGAAGACGGGTATCACTACAATTGTGAATGGGTCTGGAGAGATATCTACCCGAGTACCCACTTCTTGGAAGGTCTGTGTGGGCTACATACAATTGAACGAGGCCACCAAGAAGAATCATTTCCGCTGCCATTCATTGATCAGATTATCGAGCGGCTAGCTGGGAAGAGTCACTACTATTTTCTTGACGGGTACTCCGGATATAATCAAGTGGCCATTGCGCCCGAAGACCAGGAGAAAACGACATTCACCTGTCCGTTTGGGACTTATGCTTTTAGAAGGATGCCCTTTGGTCTATGTAACGCTCCGGTGACATTCCAAAGGTGCATGTTGTCCATTTTCTCGGACATGGTGGGTGATTGTTTAGAGGTCTTCATGGATGACTTCTCGGTCTATGGCGATGGGTTCGATGCTTGTCTTGACTGCCTAGACCGTGTGCTTTAGCGCTGCATTGAGGACAATCTTGTCTTGTCTTGTCTTGGGAGAAGAGTCACTTCATGGTGACTTAAGGGATGGTCCTTGGTCATATCGTCTCCAACAAGGGCATGGAGGTCGATCCGGACAAGGTGGATATCATTAGAAAACTCAATCCACCGTCCAATTTGCGTCAGTTGCGGTCTTTTCTGGGGCATGTCGGTTTCTACCAATGGTTCATTTAGGACTTCAGTCGTATTGCCCGACCGCTTAATGATCTGCTGACGAAAGACACCGAGTTCATTGTCAATGATATGTGTCTTGCGTCTTTTGAGACTCTCAAAGGTATGGTTGTTTCAACTCCTGTCCTTCAGCCACCCGATTGGTCTCTCCCATTCGAGATCATGACGGATGCTTCAGATTTTACCGTTGGGGCTGTGCTTGGATAGAGGAGGGATGGATTGCCGTTTGCCATTCACTACGCCAGCCGGACTTTGGATGCCGCTCAGCGGAATTATACTGTGACTGAGAAAGAGATGCTGGCCATAGTCTTTGCTTTGGATAAGTATCGATCTTATATTCTCGGATCTAGAGTGACAATCTACACAGATCACACCGCCATCCGGTACTTAATGGCTAAGAAGGATGCCAAAGCACGTCTTACCAGATGGATCCTTCTACTCCAGGAATTTGATATTGAGATTAAGGATAAGCTTGAAGTCAAAAATGTGGTGGCGAATCATCTCTCCCGATTGGAGAACCTTGAGGAATCTGAACCCAGCGCACCTATCACAGAAACATTTCCAGATGAGACGATCTTGGCTATCACCTCGCTCCCGTGGTATGCCGACATTGTGAACTATCTTGTAGTCAAGACGGTCCCACAAGGTTGGCCCAGGCAGAAGCTCGAGACCTTCCTGGCGAAGGCCAAGCTTTACCATTGGGAGGATCCCGTCCTTTATCATGAAGGAGGGGACAACATCTGGAGGAGGTGCATTCCTCAAGAAGAGCAGCATAGCGTCCTCATATATTGCCACAAGCTTGAGGCAGGAGGACATCATTTTGGAAAAAGGACAGCACAGAAGGTGCTTCAATCCGGCCTATGGTGGCCTACTCTCTTCAAGGATTCTGATGAGTTCGTGAAGAGATTTACTGACTGTCAGAAGATGGGAACCTGCAGAAAGAGAGACATGATGCCCATGCAACCCATTCACTTTTGTGAGGTTTTTGATGTATGGGGGATTGATTTCATGGGCCCATTTCTTAAGAGTCAGGGATTCGAGCATATTTTGCTCGCTGTTGATTATGTCAGCCGATGGGTTGAGGCCATCCCCGCCCGAGCCGTAGATACTAAAACTGTGTGCAAATTTTTGAGGAAAAATATCATTTCACGGTTCGGGGTACCTAGAGTCTTGATTTCAGCCGGGGGATCTCATTTCATCAATGACAAGGTTAGGGCCCTTGCAGACGAGTTCGGCATTGACCATCGGGTTGCCACACCGTATCACCCTCAGACTAATGGTCTTACCGAAGTATCGAACCGGGAGATAAAAACTATCTTACAGAAGGTTGTCTGCCCAGACCGGAAGGATTGGTCACAGCTTTTGGACTCGGTCTTATGGGCCTATTGGACTTCCTCCAAGAATCCATTAGGGACATCTCCCTTTCGTCTCGTCTATGGCAAGCCGTGCCATTTACCTGTCGAGATAAAGCACAAGTCACTTTGGGCAGTAACTGAGCTATTATTGGATCCCGAGAGTATAGGAGATCAGAGGAGAGCTGAGTTGGCAGCCCTGGAGGAACTGAGAGATACAACCTTTTCTAGCAGCCTACAATATAAGGAAAAAGTGAAGACATTGCACGATTCTCACATCAGCCATAAACAGTTTGAGCCAGAGTGGTCAGGAAGGTACATGACAATGGCAGTATTGATATATCCGAACCGTCATCTTCGTCCACCTTCTGTGTCAATGGTCAACTCCTGAAACTATATATAGATCATGATCCGCCGACCATTGACGTTGCCCCAATTCTTTTGGTATGAGATGTGTTCTTTGACTCATATCATCTGCATCTCATACATGGTGATCACTTCCATTTTCCGCTGTACAGATCATCTGTCTATATCACTCCTTCATCTGTTGATTTCTTTTCTTCTTTTCTTCTTTTCTTCTTTTCTTCTTTTCCTTTTCTATTTTCTTTATCTATCAAAAAGGTGCCGCCATTGTAGACAGTTTTCCATACTTAGGACGTACTTTGTCCTAAGTATAGGGGGTGTGCACCCCGAGTTGATTATATTCTTTTCGATCCTCTCCATTGTCTCCTCTTCTTGTTTATACTTAGGGATATCTTACCTTAAGTATAGGGGGAGACAATCTAAGTACGATCTGTTCATTCCCACCCTTGACCCTTCCTGCGTTGTGTACAGTCTGCTATACTTAGGATTATTTGATCCTAAGTATAGGGGGGACGGTCAACTTCTCATTGGTTCATTCATTTATTCCTTTATTCTTTAGACTTGCTACGAGTTATGTCTTCTCTTTTCTCTCCGATCTATGAGGACATAACTCAAGCTAAGTATAGGGGGGTCGCATATACGGTGTATATACTTTATCCATAACTCGTACTTTTGTATTTTCCTAATAAATATGGCTAATAATTCTTTAAAATTCATTAAAATCCTTAATAAAATGATGTTACCGTTCCTCAAATCCTTTTTGTATTTACTGATTAATAAATCAGGTGAAAATGTTTTTTGCAAAATGTTTGAAAAATAGTTTGAAAATCTGTGTGAACATTTATTGAAAACTATTTTGAAAATATTTTGTTACATGTTTTCAACCTTTGTAAAAATGTATGGTTTGTAAAATTTATTTTCTTTATGTGAAATAAAATGTTTGAAAAATGATTTGCAAATGGTTTGAAAAATGGTTGCAAAAATATTTTGAAAAATCTATCTATATTGTTTGGAAAACCTTTGCAAAATGATTTTCAAATGTGTGTACATGTTTGCAAAAATGTTTGTAAAAATTATTTTGGACTATAGTTTTCAAAAATTGTTTGAAAAACTTGTGTCAAATAAGTTTGAGGAATATAGACATAATACCTAAAATCCACTATATATATATATCTATAAAACTGATCACTTACCCTTGTAAATTCTTAAAATTCACTTCTTATATATATAAGAAGCACTCCCGTGTACATATTTTTCACCTAGCCTTTAGCCAAAAACTTTTTGTTTTCAAAAATTCCAATTTTTTTTGAAAAAACTCTTTTAAAAATACAAAAAATACATCTGCATACGCATCATCATCATCTGTTCAAAAATCCATAAAAATTTAAAAACCTTTGAAAAATGCATCACAAAAAAATTTTCTGCATAGCATTGCATAGTATGAGCATTTTTCGGATTGAGTTTGATAGTTGAATGAGTCTAAGCAAAATCCGGAGATTGGAGCTTGATTGGACCTTAAAATCTACCTAATAACAGGAACCTTATAGGAACTAGGTTTGAGGTACTTCAGGTCTAGTTGACTTAATTCTTTGAGGATCACGAGACTTGGTTCAATGGATTCTTGACTGCCTAAGTAGAGTATTTCGGAGCACACGCACGACTCTTGTTGATAATGACCTAACTTGGACACATGCACCTTTCACAAGGCTCAACTCAGTTGGAGTGGTGAGGGGATTAGATTTGCCGGTATGAGACGCACACAAGTGGAAACACTTGTCCTCCTCTAGGGAGGGAAGTGCACCCCAACCCGTCCAGTGATGAGGAAGTCTAAAGACATGAGGATGACGGTTGCGATAAAGCTTCAAAAGAGGGATAGTCTACTGGCTTAAGAGGAAAAACTCCTTATGTAAATGCTGCTGTGAATAGTATTTCAGAAAAAAAATGTTCAGGCATGTACAAAAATAAAAAGCCTGCAAAGTATGTACAAATGTTGTAAAGCCAATAAGCAAGCTTGAGTTCCAAAGTCAAATATGTGAGCCTGCAGCTGTATGACTTGACTACACTGGTCTTGCATCCCAGGATAGGTTGCTACACTGGCTACCGTCCATTCTTCTCTTCACCCCCTCCTCTTGAGCTGGTTGCCACTTGAACTTAGAAGGAAATACCCCGCTCTTCGAGGATAGGGTTATTGGATTGGGGAATCATTGGGTTGTCGTACTGGAGAAGTAAGTTTCTTTGTCATTCTAGTTGGGGAGAGCCACCATCACATACACTGTACGAGTCAGACTCATAGTCGTAAGAGTTTGCGTATGAATTGAGATATTTCTGACCTTGCTATTGAGGAGACTTGGGCAGAGTTTTGGGATTCTCAGGGACTGTTGGATTTCAAATTCTGTTCTCATTAAGGTTCCGCCCGCACTAAAATTCCAAAGGGCCGATTTAAGCTCCAAACTTTGATTTTGTGAAGACAAGTTTGACAATTAAACTAAACACAAGTTCTTCTTTTTCGTTTCTTTCTTTTTCTTTTCTGCACTTATTGCATAAGTGTTTGCTAGGGACTAGCAAAGGTAAAGTTTAGGGGGATGATGAATCCATATTTCATCATCTTTATTATATCATTTTGGCTCAAAAACCCTAGCAAATGCCTGTGAATACCATTAATTCCATCATCTTAGCATTCATGCATGTGCATGTAAATAGTGTATAAATTACTGCAATTAAAGCCAAAATTATAGAATAAATAAAAGAAAAGAAAAAGAATAAAATATTGTAAATATTTTATGACCCGAAACCCCGATACCTAGGCATCTTGATGAATAGGTCGACAAGGAATAAAGTAGGGGGAGATAAGGGCCACATACAATACATATTCCATTCATTCTTTATTCATTTTGGGATCTATTTTTGGTTCCACTTTTTATACCTCAAATAAAGAAACTTTGAACATAAAATTGTAGATAATTTAATAAACAAAAATACAAAATTTATCTCACTGAAAAATAACGTACAGATAAAAAGTTATGATATGAATAAAAATCCAGAATCCCAACTTCCCAGACCCGTATCTCACAACTAAAAACTCCAAATACAGCAAACTCACCTTTAATTGTATATAATTAAAAATAAGCTATTTAATGGCGGTGGTTTCGCATTTAGCGAAGCTACGGTTTGAAAGTTGAGTTTTGGACCCACATTGTATACATGTACAAATTAAAATATTCGATTTATTATTTAATCATTATTATTATATTTTATATTTTTATAATTTTGTAAATATTATTTATAATAATTATGTACATTAAAATAGGAATAAAAACTCAAATAAAATACAAAATAAAAATATATGTATATATAATACATATGTATCATGCCTATACTTATACCTATATAAAGTATACTTATATTTTATTAAATATATAAAATACATCAGAAAAATAAAATAAAAATATAATCAAGTGTATAAAAGTATATTGTAATTTTATAAAATAATAAATAAAAATAATAAAATTAAAATACACAAAAAAATAAAATAATAATATATATTATACCTATAAAGGGGATAAAAAGCAATTTATAAAAATATATCCCATAAAAAAATTAAAAACCAGAATAAAATACAACATAAAATAATAAATATTTTCTCTTTTATAACCAAAATCTAATTCATTTATTTTCTATTTTTAAATAAATTTACAAAATCTTTTTCAGGGATTTTTCCTGATTGGTCCATGTGGACCAATCAGGAGACGGCCCCAGTTGACCCCGGTCAACTGGACGTCCTTCCCCCTGTAGCCCGTGTCAGGCCTAGTTTTTAACCCATATTTGCGGATTTTTCAAGGTCAAGCCTTTCACCCTTTCGTCCCGATTCCTTCTGCAAACTTTTGCCTCGACCTTCCACCTTGCTCGCCCTATGATTACATTGGACCGAGGACCAGCGATTGCATCGATCCACCTTGGTCTTTGGAGCATTCCGGTCTCTGGGTCAAACCACATATAATGAACACCCAACTTCGATTTGAAATTCGAACCCCTCATTCCATAGGTTAGCTCCCCTCATCGTGCCCTAAGGCTTCAGGAAGGTGACAGCTTCCTCGCAAGCCCTTCGGGTGGGTCGAGCGTCACCTGAGGAGGCTCCACGACCTCCGCCTTCACCGGCGTCGAGGCACTCCTTTCCCTCCGATCTCCACCATCGAGGTAGCCACCTTTTCCTCTAATTTTTATTGCATTTCATTCGCCTTAGTCTTAGGAGTAAAACCCCTTCGAAATTTCATCACTCATTGATCAAGTCACGCTACCCATCAACCTCGCCGGAGCGCACCTCCGGCCAACCACCTCCACTTCGCTTCGCGCCGCTATTCCACCTCCGCGGGGTCCAGGCAACTTGCCCTGGACCCTCTCACTTTGTTTTGCAGGTCAACGCCCTTTGACTCGTGCCTGGGTGCATTTTTGAGTATTGTCGGAGCTCGGTCGAGCTCTCCAGCTCCGCCGCCCTCTTCCGCGAGCCTCGGCCACTGTCGAGGTATTTTTAAGCCCTCAGGAGATAGAGGAAGACCAGAGGAACCTCCAGCCTCATTTTGAAGCCCAGAAGCCCGCCGAAGACGGAGCAGGACCTTGGAGAACCTCGGCTCGCCGGAGTTCCTTCGCGGTTCTTGCTCTGGACCTCAGCGCCGTTGGATCGAGGCAGAGCCCCAGATCGCACAGCTGCCATTGGATCTCACCCGGTTTCCATCATCAGATCTTCACTCGAGGATCTAATCTACGACGTCCAACGCGAAGCGTCATCGGCAGTCAGATCGTCGACACGTGGCAAGTGGAATCGCATCAGCCGTCGGATCGCGCCGAGTGGGGTATTTTGCAAACTCTACCCCACGCATTTTTGTATTTAATAGTTAGTCTATAAACTTTCAGGGATAGTTTAAAAAAGTTTTGTAATATTTATACTTAGGCCCCTGAACTTTCTATATTTGCGTTTAGGTCCTCGGCCACGTCACCTCACGTGACCAGTTCACGTGAGGTGCGAGGCTTTTTGCAGCGAGCCCCACGGTCGTTTGTTTATTTCGTCTAGGACCAGGAACTTTTGTATCAAGAGTAAAAGTTTTGGTGATTTTGCATGTAAGCCCTCGTGCATTTTGAAAATTGCAACTAGGTCCTTCCCAGGCGTGTGCTAGTCACGCGCCCTGGTGGACATTTTGTAAGGATACCCCTGCGGGTCCTATATTTTGTACTTGGTTCAAAAACTATTTTATTCAGTGTTTATTTTGTGGAAAATTTGCATCCGTACCCCTGGATGTTTTGTTATTTGCACTTATACCCTTGCTAGGCTATACATTTTTATTTGCTTGTTCTATTTATTTCACGCATCATATTAATTCCAAAAATCACCAAAAAAATCATATAGGCTCCTGTTAACTTGCACTTCCACGCCATATTTTTTCATTTTATTTTTGTTGCATTTTAGCATTTATTAAAAAATCAAAAACATGCATTTTAGCCACTGTCTAGCTTAGAAAATACCAAAAAAATATTAAAACACCTTAAAAAATTCCAAAAAATTACCTACTGACTATTTTATCCTACTTTAGTGTCAGTCCAAAAATCACTAAAAAATTCATAACCAAAACCAAAAAAAATTGAAAATACCTAAAAACTTCAAAAAAAATCTATAAAATAGTAGAAAAATCTAAAAAATAGAAACTCAAGTTTTGTTGCTTCTTTGTTTTATTTCCTTTATTTTAAAATTAGTGTGGAAAAATTTTGTGGCTGTTAGATATTTTTCATCCCCATTTTACCTTCAGCCAGAACATTAATTCACTATTTTCCTTTATTTGAACTTTTAAAAATTCCAAAAATATTCTGAAAAATACCCAAAAATCACAAAAATAATAAAAATTTATAAAAAGACCAAAAATATTTTATTTCTGAATTTTTAAGCATTTTTGCTCATTTTTATAAATATTGTAGCACCTCTTTTATTATATAGTTTATATCTTCTAATATTGAAAAGAAAATAAAAAATGTAAGAAATAAAATGAAAATATAAAATAAAAAAATTAAAAATCAAAATACAAAATTAAAAATAAATTTAAAAAAATAATTAATTAAAAAATTTTAAAAATTTAAAACCCACAAAACATTTACCTTTGCACAGTGTAGACATACAATCACATTCACACACACACACACACACACACACTTGTGGATCTATCCTGCCTTGCTCCATGTGTTCGAACTATCTACGCACTTGCTTCTATACATCATTTATGTAGAGTTAAAAATAAATTTTAACTTCACATTTGCTTGTTATTTCTTGATACTTCTAATGTAGGTTAATTGTTGATTAAATACGAGAATCACTGAGGGTCGCCGCAGCGACACGGTTGTCTCCGCCTTGTGTGAGATAATTAGACCCCTTGATTTTCGTGTTTATCAAATGGCACCGTTGTCGGGGAGCAACAGCGAGTAGATCACATTTTTCTTTGATTGGGCTTGTTTGTCTACCATTGCTTCATTTTATCTCTCTTCTATTTTTGATATATATTGTTGAGCTTTCTGACCACTCTTTTTCTTGTCTTCTTGCGAGGGACCGCGGAGCGAGGCAGATCGCCTAGGGGATCCGAAGCAACCTTGGGAAGCGGAGCTGGCTTTTTATAAGCCAAGCCGGCAGGAGAGAGCAGGAGGAGTGAGAGAGAGATTAGTGAGACAGCTTTTGCTTTCTTTGGTGAGAGAGAGATTTATTAA
Source organism: Ottelia alismoides (assembly GCA_037367405.1). NCBI lineage: Eukaryota > Viridiplantae > Streptophyta > Magnoliopsida > Alismatales > Hydrocharitaceae > Ottelia > Ottelia alismoides. Next base: position 132,550 of record JAZKJV010011417.1, read on the forward strand.
TTTGTAATAATACATGACTTGGACTCTCAGACACTTCGGGCCCAATTTACGGGTGTTTGTTCACCTGGGGGCTCACCACAGATTTTATCGTGTTTTCCGCAGTCATTTTCCGGTTTTGTTTTCATTTTTTATTTCTTTTGTAGATTGAGTCCTTAGTTCTAGGCATTGCTTGATCGATTAGATTAGGTCTAAACACCTTAATTATCACTACATGTACCTATAGTTCGAATTTGGACTTAGTTTAATTAAACAGTTGACTTGCTATTTTTCGATCCGTCGCGCCGCGAGCTCATCCCGCCAAGCGCTTCTCCTGAACTCGATGTGTTGAGAGGAGGAGGGGTGAGCCTAGACCGGACACTAGAATTGAGGAGTGGTGGTCAACTTGTGGTTCTTCACGTAGCAATTGCCTGCTTAGGACGATTTCCGCTTGCATATCGGCATATAGCTTAGGTTTAATAATTTATGCTTTGCATTCCGCATGGAGAGAGCTGGAGGAGATGTAAGTCTTCTTACTTAGCATTCATCATTTAGGCACAAAGGTGAGATTTCCATCTTGGTGCCGACTTGCACGGCTTTTCTGACGCTTTTCTCCCTCTGTTTTTGGACAAAGTAGGAATCAGGAAAATACAAAATCATTAGGCGCTTGTTTGAATCTACTCAAAAGAAGCGATAACACCAAAAAAAAATTAAAAAAGGGATTGCTAAGAAAACTTTGACCTAAATAAAATTGGTAATTGGACTCATTGATTGGGGAGAGTCACACCCTCACTTCTTTTCAGGTTGCATGGGAAGGTCTCCTTCTAAGTGAGTTGAGTTCTTCGTAAGGATTAGAGCCAAAAACCCAGCTTGTGGCTGCCTTGTGTATCGCCTGGATTTTCGAAGTATTGGCGCTACTATCGTACGCAGGCGAGTAGGGCTTGGTCGCCATTGGTGACTCACTATTGTGTGAGCATCAACCTTGTCCGAAGTACCGAGCATAGGCCACACCTTCACAGGTGTGTCTGTCTCACCGTATGCGTCCGAGTAGGATCTTGCATGCTCACGGGTGATTCCACTGCAAGCGAGATCCGAAGTATCGGTTTCGCCTATCGGCTTCCTCCTTCTTCTTCTTTGGCTGAGTAGGAATCCAGGAAGGGTTACAAGGACCTCAAAAAGCGTAAGCTATAGGTTACATAGGAGGAGGACAAGTACGGGAATACTTTTCCGGCAGTACTCTCTCTCTTTTAGACGTAGCACTCTAAGGACTCGTTATTAGATAAATTCCTGAATCAAGCTAAAATTGACAAGATAAAAGCCGAACCTTCACAACTTCATGTGTTGAGTTGGTGAATCCCCCTGATTTGTGTTTGATTGCTAGTTTATTTTAGGTCAAGATCAAAAACACTGCACGCTTGTGCGCAATTTTGCTTCTCCCTTCTTTCTTCCTCATTTTGCAACCTTGCTCTTCTCGAATAATCAATATGATGGGACGGAGATCTCTTAGGCCGACTTTATCGGCACCGCTATCCAACACTCCTCCTCATTCATCTAGGACGACCTCGGAGAGTCCGCTCTCCGAGTCTGAGTTCACTTCCTCCCTATTCCCCCTAAACCACCCTTCTCATTCTCCTTCCATCAGTCTAAGAGTTTCAGAATTTAGTGCATCGCAGAGCTCAGAGCATTTGACGGCATTTGAGATGGGTTCTTTTGCTTTTTCAGAGAATCCATACATGGCTGACAGAGGAGAGCACCCAGATGACCATGATCACCCTCTATTCTTCCTTGATCAAGCAGCCATCAACAATTCACTTCTAGCATCCCTAGAGACCATGCAGAGGCAGATCCGAGATCAGGGAGTCTTTATGAGAGATCTCATGAGAGAAATAGCACAGATGCGAGAGAACAGACCTGGGGGCGGTGGAGGTGGAGGTGATATACCTGTTGTAGAGAACCAGGGAGGAGAACCCAACCAGGAGAGGCCGCCGCAGACCATCATGCGAGAATTGCACAATCCAGCAGCTTCTCTCACAAATCGGTGGATCCGACTCCCTCCCATCCATGGAGATTTCGAGCTTCGGCCCCACACTATTCAGCTTCTGCCCAAATTCCATGGGTTGCCGACCGAAGAGCCACACCTCCACCTCCATGAATTTGAAATGATCTGCAGCACAATTCATGATAGGCTGATGACCAAGGACACTATCAAGATGATCGCCTTCCCTTTCTCCTTGGTTGATAGAGCCGCATACTGGCTCAAACACCTAGGGAGGTTCATCGACACTTGGGCAGACCTCCGGACCGCATACTTGAAGAAGTATTATCCTCTCGGCCGGACGAACGCAGCAAGAGCAATGATCAGCAACTTCGTAATGATCCCTAATGAACAGTTCCATGAAGCTTGGGATCGATTTCGAGAGCTCATTGACCGGTGTCCACATCATGATATATCAAAGCCCAATCTGCTTCAGAGTTTCTTTTGTGGACTGACACCGGAGCTGCAGGGGCTTGTTAATGCCTCTTGTGGTGGGTCATATTTCTCCAAAGGTGAAGACGATGTTTGGGCCATTTATGAAGGCATGGCAGGGAATTCAACCGTCATGGCCCAAGCCCGCATCTACATGCAGCAAAAGCCCCCGCAAGGAGCGGGATCATTCAAGAGGATCGCATGCATCGATGCCGGTCCTCACACTTCGTTGGCAGTCGCAGCCCAAGCCGAATCAGCCACAACCGTTATGGGAATTATCAGTGAGAAACTGGACCGTCTCGAGATCCTCGAGAAAAAGCAGATGCAAGGCCCAGATGGACCAAATTGCCAAGACCATGAGTGACCTGAAGACACAGATCCTTTGCGTCCAAGAGGCACATAATTCTTCCCATCTGCCTCCCAGGTCACGAGCTGATCCGAGTAGTAGCAGCTCATCCCAACCCTCCGCGTCGTATCGCCAGGTTAATCACATCCAGGCAGAGCCGGTCCCGCTGCTACAGTAGTACCCAGCACAGCCGCCATCTCAGGACACTCAGATGGTGGTCTATCAGCCGGAGCAACCACTGGCAGTTCTTCCTCCACCATCCTTTGAGCAGGAGCCATTGATGGAAGTCAATGGGATTCGGTACGACCGGTACCCTCAGCCCGGGATTCGTCGCGATCACCTCGGATTCCGTTGGGGCAATGGTGGCTCCTCATCTCAGCAGCAGCCTCCTGCCCAAGGACAGCAGAACAACCAACCACAGCAGCAACATCAACCCCAGTACGCCCAGCAGTAATACCAGCAAGGTCCTCGTCCCACCTATCAGGGACAGCAGTGGAGGCAGCATCAGCAGCCTCATCAGTCTTATCCCCATCCTCCACAGTACCAGCAGCAACAACCTCATTTCCAGCAGGGAAATCTGTCCGGTTCTCAGGCCCCCGCTTTTGAGAACCCAGCTTTAGACGATCTTGCCCGCTTGCTTTCTGAACAACGAGCATCCTTCCGGCAAGAAATGGATGAGTTTCGGCAGGAGATGAGGGAGATCATCAAAGGCAAAGTCGCCATACCAGCTCAGATTGAACCGAATCTGAATAATCTGAAAAGAAAGTCTGAGCAGGTAGAGTTTACAGAGGATACCTCTCCTAGTGACTATTTGAGTGATATGTCTTATTCTTTGTATGATGCTGATTTTGTGACTACTAGGAGCGGTAGGATGCCAGCCAGCGATGCCTCTTCTGAGCGACAACCACATGCAAAATCAGGAGCGCCAGATGAGCAGAGTAGCAGTGCTGATGCCACTAACGAGGATGTTGAAGACGGTGGTGCTGATGCCACCAATGATGGAGTTCCAGACGACGGTACTGACGCCGTCGTGATACCAGATGCAGATGGTGGTGCTGACGCCACCATTTTGGATGCATCGCCAGAGCGCGGTGCTGATGTCGCAAAGACAGGTGCCGGTGGTGGTACTGAGGCCACTACATCTACTTTTGTCGAGCTTCCCTCTGTGATGTTATCACCTTTTGTATCTATGGACTGTGGTAACAATAAAAAGCACAAAATATGAATAAAGGAAAGGTTTCTGATCAAATTGTGGATCCATATGTGTTGAATGATGATGATTGTATGGATTCTATTCCTTCACAGGCACAGGGACCTATTCCTAGTCCTCCATCTGAGGAGGCCCCTACCATCCCCTTCCCTGAAGCACTCCGACGGGCGAAGGGGATAAAAAGAGAAAATCCCAAAAAAGATCAACAGGTAGAGTTCAACAATCAGATGATAGACAGATTCCACATTCAACTGACTCTACAGGAAGCACTTGAGCACATCCCCCTCTTCAAAAAGAACTTGAAGGAGAAAACTACCATCCACAGGAAGAGGAGGAACCACAGAGATCAAATCCATGTGTTCACTCATTCCACTTGCTACACTATTCAGAACAAACTGCCAGTCAAGCGACCAGATGCAGGAGCTCCCTATGTCAGATGCGAGATTCAAGAGCAGCAGTTTGATCATACTCTGTTAGACAGCGACTCTTCAATTAACCTTCTTCCGGTAGCCTTACTCGACCGATTCGAGTTTGGTCCTCTTCTTAGGAGCAGGACAGTCCTTCAGTTTGTTGATAGGTCGACTAAGAGGCCGAAGGGGTTATTGAAAGACGTGGTCGTTACCATTCAGGGCCTGAAATTCCCCGTGGACTTCGTTGTGTTTGACATGGAGATCCCTGAGTTGGTAACCGATGCCCCCATCATACTTGGACGTCCATTCTTGGCCACAGCCAAGGCGATGACCGATCATGATAGCGGGAAGATATGTTTTCGCGTAGAGGGCGAAACCATACAAATAGAGACGATCGATGAAACGAGAGCCAGAGAACTAGAATGCTCGGAGCAGTCCAGCGAAGCCGCGCATATGACAGAGGACGAGCTAGACATCCACCAGGAGTGTGATTTTGTGATAACAGATGATGAATCCAACTGGACAGATCCTGTAGCACAGACTCTCGCCTTGCCTACATATTCACCATACTTAAGGCTTATGGCAGTCGAGAGCCTGGAGAGCACACCCCTGGACGAGGATACACCTGAGGCTGAAAGTGTTGGGATGAGTGGTGCTGATGATTTTCAATCTTCTTCATCTTCTTCTGATCCATCAGATTCAGACATTGATTGGGATGATTTTGATGACTATTTGCCTTGACTGATTCCTTCTGAGCCAACAACCATGACAGAGTGCGAGCTAGTGCAGTTTATTAACGATTCAGCAGGCCGCCCTTCATCAGAGATTCATGCAGAGCGAGAGTTCTCTCATGCAGACCTGGTCGCCTTCACACAGACATATCAGAAGTCAGATCTGCCACCTCCCAGTTGTCCAGAACTGAAGCCTCTGCCGCAGTCGCTGAAGTATAGATTCCTTGCGGGTGAGCCAGATATGCACCCAGTCATTATCTCAACAGGTTTGACTGGAGAACAAGAATCTCGTCTGATGGAGGTTCTTGAAAGAAACCGCAAGGCGATTGGTTGGAGTATAGCTGATCTCCAGGGGATTAGTCCGACTCTGTGCTCCCACCACATCTATCTCGAGGATGATGCTAGGTCGTCGTGTGAGTTCCAGCGACGGCTGAACCCGAATCTTCGAGATGTAGTCATGAAAGAAATATCGAAGTGGTGGAGCGTCGATTTTATCTACCCCATCTCCAACTCCAAATGGGTTAGTCCATTACATGTGGTACCCAAGAAGACGGGTATCACTACAGTTGTGAATGAGTCTGGAGAGGAGATCGCTACCCGAGTAACCACTTCTTGGTAGGTCTGTGTGGACTACATACGATTGAACGAGGCCACCAAGAAGGATCATTTCCCTCTGCCATTCATTGATCAGATTATCGAGCGGCTAGCTGGGAAGAGTCACTACTGTTTTCTTGACGGGTACTCCGGATATAATCAAGTGCCAATTGCGCCCGAAGACCAGGAGAAAACGACATTCACTTGTCCGTTTGGGACTTATGCTTTCAGACGGATGCCCTTTGGTCTATGTAACGCTCCGGCGACATTCCAAAGGTGCATGTTGTACATTTTCTCGGACATGGTGGGTGACTGTTTAGAGGTCTTCATGGATGACTTCTCGGTCTATGGCGATGGGTTCGATGCTTGTCTTGACTGCCTAGACCATGTGCTTCAGCGCTGCATTGAGGTCAATCTTGTCTTGTCTTTGGAGAAGAGTCACCTTATGGTGACTCAAGGGACGGTCCTTGGTCATATCGTCTCCAACAGGGGCAAGGAGGTCGATCCGGCCAAGGTGGATATCATTAGAAAACTCAATCCACCGTCCAATTTGCGTCAATTGTGGTCTTTTCTGGGGCATGTCGGTTTCTACCGACGGTTCATTCAGGACTTCAGTCGTATTGCCCGACCGCTTACTGATCTGCTGACGAAAGACACCGAGTTCATTGTCAATGATATGTGTCTTGCGTCCTTTGAGACTCTCAAAGGTATGGTTGTTTCAGCTCCTGTCCTTCAGCCACCCGATTGGTCTCTCCCATTCGAGATCATGATGGATGTTTCAGATTTTGCCGTTGGGGCTGTGCTTGGACAGAGGAGGGTTGGATTGCCGTTTGCCATTCACTACGCGAGCCGGACTTTGGATGCCGCTCAGCGAAATTATACTGTGATTGAGAAAGAGACGCTGGCTGTAGTCTTTGCTTTGGATAAGTATCGATCTTATATTCTCGGATCTAGAGTGACAATCTACACAGATCACACCGCCATCCGGTACTTAATGGCCAAGAAGGATGCCAAAGCACGTCTTACCAGATGGATCCTTCTGCTCCAGGAATTTGATATTGAGATTAAGGATAAGCCTGTAGTCAAAAATGTGGTGGCGGATCATCTCTCTCAATTGGAGAACCTTGAGGAATCTGAGCCCAACGCACCTATCACAAAAACGTTTCCAGATGAGGCGATCTTGGCTATCACCTCGCTCCCGTGGTATGCCGACATTGTGAACTATCTTGTTGTCAAGACGATCCCACAAGGTTGGCTCAGGCAGAAGCTCGAGACCTTCCTGGCGAAGGCCAAGCTTTACCATTGGGAGGATCCCGTCCTTTATCATGAAGGAGGGGACATCATCTGGAGGAGGTGCATTCCTCAAGAAGAGCAGCATAGCGTCCTCACATATTGCCACAAGCTTGAGGCAGGAGGACATCATTCTGGAAAAGGACAGCACAAAAGGTGCTTCAATCCGGCCTATGGTGGCCTACTCTCTTCAAGGATTCTGATGAGTTCGTGAAGAGATGTACTGACTGTCAGAAGATGGGAACCTGCGGACAGAGAGACATGATGCCCATGCAACTCATTCACTTTTGTGAGGTTTTTGATACATGGGGGATTGATTCCATGGGCCCATTTCCTAAAAGTCAGGGATTCGAGCATATTTTGCTCGCTGTTGATTATGTCAGCCGATGGGTTGAGGCCATCCCCGCCCGAGCCGCAGATGCTAAAACTGTATGCAAATTTTTGAGGAAAAATATCATTTCATCTTGATTTCAGAAGGGGGTCTCATTTCATCAATGACAAGGTTAGGGCCCTTGCAGACGAGTTCGACATTGACCATCGGGTTGCCATACTGTATCACCCTCAGACTAATGGTCTTGCCGAAGTATCGAACCGGGAGATAAAAACTATCTTACAGAAGGTTGTCCGCCCAGACCGAAAGGATTGGTCATAGCTTTTGGACTCGGTCTTGTGGGCCTATCGGACTTCCTTCAAGAATCCATTAGGGACATCTCCCTTTCGTCTCGTCTATGGCAAGACGTGCCATTTGCCTGTTGAGATAAAGCACAAGTCACTTTGGGCAGTAGCCGAGCTATTATTGGATCTCGAGAGTATAAGAGATCAGAGGAGAGCAGAGTTGGCAGCCCTGGAGGAACTGAGAGATACAACCTTTTCTAGCAACCTACAATACAAGTAAAAAGTGAAGACATGGCACGATTCTCACATCAGCCATAGAAAGTTTGAGGCAGATCAGCATGTATGGTTGTTTGATTCCATGCTGAAATTATTCCCAGGGAAATTACAGAGCTAGTGGAAAGGTCCCTATGTGGCCAGGAAGGTACATGACAATGGCAGTATTGATATATCCAAACCGTCATCTTCGTCCACTTTCCGTGTCAATGGTCAACGCCTGAAACTATATCTAGATCATGACCCGCCGACCATTGACGTTGCCCCAATTCTTTTGGTATGAGATGTGTTCTTTGACTCATATCATCTGCATCTCATACATGGTGATCACTTCCATTTTCCGCTGTACAGATCATCTGTCTATATCACTCTTTCATCTGTTGATTTCTTTTCTTCTTTTCTTCTTTTCTTCTTTTCTTCTTTTCCTTTTCTATTTTCTTTATCTATCAAAAAGGTGTCGCCCTTGTAGACAGTTTTCCATACTTAGGACGTACTTTGTCCTAAGTATAGGGGGGTGTGCACCCCGAGTTGATTCTATTCTTTTCGATCTTCTCCGTTGTCTCCTCTTCTTGTCTATACTTAGGGATATCTTACCCTAAGTATAGGGGGAGACAATCTGAGTACGATCTGTTCATTCCCACCCTTGACCCTCCCTGCGTTGTGTACAGTCTGCTATACTTAGGATTATTTGATCATAAATATAGGGGGGACGATCAACTTCTCATTGGTTCATTCATTTATTCCTTTATTCTTTAGACTTGCTACGAGTTATGTCTTCTCTTTTCTCTCTGATCTATGAGGACATAGCTCAAGCTAAGTATAGGGGAGTCGTATATACGGTGTATATACTTTAGCCATAACTTGTACTTTTGTATTTTCCTAATAAATATGGCTAATAATTCTTTAAAATTCATTAAAATCCTTAATAAAAAATGTTACCGTTCCTCAAATCCTTTTTGTATTTATTGATTAATAAATCAGGTGAAAATATTTTTTTGCAAAATGTTTGAAAAATAGTTTGAAAATCTGTGTGAACATTTATTGAAAGCTATTTTGAAAATATTTTGTTACATGTTTTCAACCTTTGTAAAAATGTATGGTTTGTAAAATTTATTTTCTTTGTGTGAAATAAAATGTTTGAAAAATGATTTGCAAATGGTTTGAAAAATGGTTGCAAAAATATTTTGAAAAATCTATCTATACTGTTTGGAAAACCTTTGCAAAATGATTTTCAAATGTGTGTACATGTTTGCAAAAATGTTTGTAAAAATTATTTTGGACTATAGTTTCAAAAATTGTTTGAAAAACTTGTGTCAAATAAGTTTGAGGAATATAGACATAATACCTAAAATCCACTATATATATATCTATAAAATTGATCACTTACCCTTGTAAATTCTTAAAATCCACTTCTTATATATATAAGAAGCACTCCCGTGTACATATTTTTCACCTAGCCTTTAGCCAAAAACTTTTTGTTTTCAAAAATTCCAATTTTTTTTTGAAAAATCTCTTTTAAAAATAAAAAAACACATCTGCATATGCATCATCATCATCTGTTCAAAAATCCATAAAAGTTTCAAAGCCTTTGAAAATTGCATCACAAAAATATTTTCTGCATAGCATTGCATAGCATGGGCACTTTTCGGATTGAGTTTGATAGTTGAATGAGTCTAAGTAAAATCTGGAGATTGGAGCTTGATTGGACCTTAAAATCTACCTAATAACAGGAACCTTATAGGAACTAGGTTTGAGGTACTTCAGGTCTAGTTGACTTAATTCTTTGAGGATCACGAGACTTGGTTCAATGGATTCTTGACTGCCTAAGTAGAGTATTTTGGAGCACACACACGACTCTTGTTGATAATGACCTAACTTGGACTCCTGCACCTTTCACATGGCTCAACTCATTTGGAGTGGTGAGGGGATTAGATTTGCCGGTATGAGACGCATACAAGTGGAAACACCTGTCCTCCTCTAGGGAGGGAAATGCACCCCAACCCGTGAGGAAGTCTAAAGACAGGAGGCTGAGGGTTGCGATAAAGCTTCAAAAGAGGGATAGTCTACTGGCTCAAGAGGAAAAACTCCTTATGTAAATGCTGCTGTGAATAGTATTTCAAAAAAAATGTTCAGGCATGTACAAAAATAAAAGCCTGCAAAGTATGTACAAATGTTGTAAAGCCAATAAGCAAGCTTGAGTTCCAAATTCAAATATCTGAGCCTGCAGCTGGATGACTTGACTACACTGGTCTTGCATCCCAGGATAGGTAGGTACACTGGCTACCGTCCATTCTTCTCTTCACCCCTCCTCTTGAGCTGGTTGCCACTTGAACTTAGAAGGGAATACACCGCTCTTCGAGGATGGAGTTATTGGATTGGGGAATCATTGGGTTGTCGTACTGGAGAAGTCAGTTTCTTTGTCATTCTAGTTGGGGAGAGCCACCATCACTTACACTGTACGAGTCAGACTCATAGTCGTAAGAGTTTGCGTACGAATTGAGATATTTCTGACCTGGCTATTGAGGAGACTTGGGCAGAGTTTTGGGATTCTCAGGGACTGTTGGATTTCAAATCCGGTCTCATTAAGGTTTCGCCCGCACTAAAATTCCAAAGGGCCGACTTAAGCTCCAAACTTTGATTTTGTGAAGACAAGTTTGACAATTAAACTAAACCCAAGTACTTCTTTTTCTTTTCTTTCTTTTTCTTTTCTGCACTTATTACATAAGTGTTTGCTAGGGACTAGCAAAGGTAAAGTATAGGGGGATGATGAATCCACATTTCATCATCTTTATTCTATCATTTTGGCCTCAAAAACCCTAGCAAATGCCTGTAAATACCATTAATTCCATCATCTTAGCATTCATGCATGTACATGTAAATAGTGTATAAATTACTGTAATTAAAGCCAAAATTATAGGATAAATAAAAGAAAAGAAAAAGAATAAAATATTGTAAATATTTTATGACCCGAAACCTCGAGACCTAGGCATCTTGATGAATAGGTCGACAAGGAATAAAGTAGGGGGAGATAAGGGCCAAATACAATACATATTCCATTCATTCTTTATTCATTTTGGGACCTATTTTTGGTTCCACTTTTTATACCTCAAATAAAGAAACTTTGAACATAAAAGTTGTAGATAATTTAATAAACAAAAATACAAAATTTATCTCACTGAAAAATAATGTACAGATAAAAAGTTATGGTCTGAATAAAAACCTAGAATCCCAACTTCCCAGACCTGTATCTCACAACTGAAAACTCCAAATGCAGCAAACTCACCTTTAATTGTATATAATAAAAAATAAGCTATTTAATGGCAGTGGTTTCGCATTTGGCGGAGCTACGGTTTGAAAGTTGAGTTTTGGACCCACATTGTATACTTGTATAGATTAAAATATTCGATTTATTATTTAATCATTATTTTTATATTTTTATATTTTTATAATTTTGTAAATATTATTTATAACAATTATGTACATTAAAACATGAATAAAAACTCAAATAAAATACAAAATAAAAATATATGTATATATAATACATAGGTATCATGCATATACTTATACCTATATAAAGTATACTTATATTTTATTAAATATACAAAATACATCAGAAAAATAAAATAAAAATATAATCAAGTGTATAAAAATATATTATAATTTTATAAAATAATAAATAAAAATAATAAAATTAAAATACACAAAATAAAAATAAAATAATAAAATATATAGATATTATACCTATAAAGGGGATAAAAAGCAACTTGTAAAAATATATCCCATAAAAATAATTAAAAATCAGAATAAAATACTACATAAAATAATAAATATTTTCTATTTTATAACCAAAATCTAATTCGTTTATTTTCTACATTTAAATAAATTTACAAAATCTTTTTCAGGGATTTTTCCTAATTGGTCCACGTGGACCAATCAGGAGACGACCCTAGTTGACTCCTGTCAACTGGCCGTCCTTCCCCCTGTAGCCCGTGTCAGGCCTTGTTTTTGACATGCATTTGCGGATTTTTTAAGGTCAAGCCTTTCACCCTTTCGTACCGATTCCTTCTGCAAACTTTTGCCTCGACCTTCCACCTTGCTCGCCCTATGATTACATTGGGCCGAGGACCAGCGATTGCATCGATCCACCTTGGTCTTTGGAGCATTCCGGTCGCTGGGTCAAATCACATATAATGAACACCTAACTTCGATTTGAAATTCGAACCCCTCATTCCATAGGTTAGCTCCCCTCATCGTGCCTTAAGGCTTCAGGAAGGTGACAGCTTCCTCGCGAGCCCTTCGGGTGGGTCGAGCGTCGCCTGAGGAGGCTCCATGACCTCCACCTTCATCGACGTCGAGACACTCCTTTCCCTCCGGTCTCCACCGTTGAGGTAGACACCTTTCCCTCTAATTTGTATTGCATTTCATTCGCCTTAGTCTTAGGAGTAAAATCCCTCTTGAAATTTCATCACTCATTGATCAAGTCACGCTACCCTTCATCCTCGCCGGAGCGCACCTCCGGCCAACCACCTCCACTTAGCTTCGCGCAGCTATTCCACCTCCGCAGGGTCCAGGCAACTTGCCCTGGACCCTCTCACTTTGTTTTGCAGGTCAACGCCCTTTGACTCGTGCCTGGGTGCATTTTTGAGTATCGTCGGAGCTCGGTCGAGCTCTTCAGCTCCGCCGCCCTCTTCCGCGAGACTCGGCCACCGCCGAGGTATTTTGAAGCCCTCAGGAGATATAGGAAGACCAGAGGAACCTCCAGCCTCATTTTGAAGCCCAGAAGCCCGCCGAAGACGGAGCAGGACCTCGGAGAACCTCGGCTCGCCGGAGTTCCTTCGCGGTTCTTGCTCTGGACCTCAGCGTCGTTGGATCGAGGCGGAGCCCCAGATCGCACAGCTGTCATTGGATCGCGCCCGGTCTCTATCGTCAGATCTTCACCCGAGGATCTAATCTTCGCTGTCCAACGTGAAGCGTCATCGGCCGTCAGATCGTCGACACGTGGCAAGTGGAATCGCATCAGCCGTCGGATCGCACCGAGTGGGGTATTTTGCAAACTCTACCCCGTGAATTTTGTATTTAATAGTTGGTCTATAAACTTTCAGGGATAGTTTAAAAAGTTTTGTAATATTTATACTTAGGCCCCTGAACTTTCTATATTTGCGTTTAGGTCCTCGGCCACGTCACCTCACGTGACCAGTTCACGTGAGGTGTGGGGCTTTTTGCACCGATCCCCTCGGTCGTTTGTTTATTTCGTCAAGGATCTGGAACTTTTGTATCAAGAGTAAAAGTTTTGGTGATTTTGCATGTAAGCCCTCGGGCATTTTGAAAATTGCAACTAGGTCTTTCCCAGGCGCGTGCTAGTCACGCGCCCTGGTGGACATTTTGTAAGGATACCCTTGCGGGTCCTATATTTTGTACTTGTCCAGAAACTATTTTATTCAGTGTTTATTTTGTGGAAAATTTGCATGCATGCCCCTGGATGTTTTGTTATTTGCACTTATACCCCTACCAGGCCATACATTTTTGCTTGCTTGTTCTATTTATTTTACGCATCATATTAATTCCAAAAATCACCAAAAAATTCACTTAGGCTCATGTTAACTTGCACTTCCATGCCATATTTTTTCATTTTATTTTTGTTGCATTTTAGTATTTATTAAAAATCCAAAACATGCATTTTAGCCACTGTCTAGCTTAGAAAATACCAAAAAAATATTAAAACACCTTAAAAAAATTCCAAAAAAATTGCCTACTGTCTATTTTATCTTACTTTAGTGGCAATCCAAAAATCACTAAAAAAATTCAAAATCAAAACCAAAAAAATTAGAAAAAACCTAAAAACTTCAAAAAAAATCTATAAAATTGTAGAAAAATAAAAAAAATAGAAACTCAAGTTATGTTGCTTCTCTATTTTATTTCCTTTATTTTAAAATTAGTGTAGAAAAATTTGTGGCTGTTAGATATTTTTCATCCCCATTTTACCTTCAGCCAGAACATTAATTCACTGTTTTCCTTTATTTTGCCTTTTAAAAATTTCAAAAATATTCTGAAAAATACCCAAAAATCACAAAAACAGTAAAAATTTATAAAAAGATCAAAAGTATTTTATTTCTGAAGTTTTTAGCATTTTGCATATTTTTATAACTATTGTAGCACCTCTTATTATATAGTTTATATCTTCTGATATTGAAAAAGAAAATAAAAAATGTAAGATATAAAAAGAAAATATAAAAGAAAAAAAATTAAAAATCAAAATACAAAATTAAAAATTAAATTTAAAAAAATAATTAATTAAAAAATTTTAAAAATTAAAAACCCACAAAAACATTTACCTTTGCACAGTGTAGACATACAATCACATTCACACACAAACACACACACACGCACACGCGCACGCGCACACACACACACAGACACACACACACACACACACACTTGTGGATCTATCCTGCCTTGCTCCCAGTGTTCGAACTCTCTATGTACTTGCTTCTATACATCATTTATGTAGAGTTAAAATTAAATTTTAACTTCACATTTGCTTGTTATTTCTTGATACTTCTAGTGTGGGTTAATTGTTGATTAAATACGAGAATCACTGAGGGTCACCGCAGCGACACGATTGTCTCCGCCTTGTGTGAGATAATTAGACCCCTTGATTTTCATGTTTATCAATACTTCATTCACACCTTTTCCTTTTTCCTTTGACTGCTTCTCTCTTTTCTCCATCGGTTCATTATTGAGTTAGCTATTTTTAATATATTTTTATTTTTTTCTGTTATTTTATGTTAAAGATGAAATAAGAAATCATTTCAAAAGAAGTTGAAATGAATTTGATAGAGAAATATGTAGATTGGGTATATTATATAAAGGTATTTTAAGGCTATTTTTGATATTTTATTAGTTCTTCATCTTATTTCTTTATGAAGTAGGTCGATTTGACACGGTTTCCAGGTAAGGATAAAAAATATAATTACAATCCTATTTATTCTTGTTTTCTTGGTCAGTATGTACTGATGATTGAGATTTTACCGAAGTCATGTCAATCCACAAGGCATACCAACAGTCATCGAAGCGACCTCGGGCGAAATCTCAATCAATCAACAATTAACCCACAATATAAACCAAACAATGAATATCAAAAATGTAGAGTTAAGATTTATTATAACTCTACAACAAATGTATATAGGTGTAAGCATGTGTAGAGATTGAACTAAGGGAGCAAACGGTAGTTGGGGGCAATTAAGCGCAAAAACTTATCCTTTTCTCTTGTCTATTTTATTGTTTTGTGGATTTTAAATTTTTATTATTTTTTATTTTTATATTTGTATAATTTGTTTTCAATTTTATATTTTTGTATTTTCTTTTTATATTTTCATATTTTTTATATTTCTATTTCTTTTTAATATATAATGAACTATATAAGGCTACATATGCCATAATAGATAGTATAGATATAAATATAACTAAAAGTATCTAAAAATTACATAATTACATATTTTAGGTTTTAAACAACCTTAGTGTTTTTTATGATTTTTCTAGCATTTTTGCTAATTTTTATGGATTTTTAAAATAAAAAGATCCCAAAACAAGGATAAAATAATAAGCCGAAATTGAAATGGAAGTTAAAAATAAGAAGTTAAGTCCAAAATTTCCAAATCAATTTTAACACGTAGATAATCATATAGAGAAAATTATAAAATAAAGGACATTATTTTTGGGGTTTTTTTGAGAATTTTTTAGATTTTTATAAAGCTTTTTGGAAATTTTTTAATTTTTAAGAGTTTTCTTTTTCTAATTTTAGTAATTTTTAGACTGGAGTTAATACATCATAAGATAGACAAGATATTTTTTTTTGGAATTTTTCAAAATGTTTTTTTATTTATTTTTTATATTTTATAAACTAGACAGGGGCAAAAACGTGCTCATTTTATTTTAAATAAATAGCAAAAAGTCCAAAATTACAAAATAGAAGCAAGGCGTGAATGTACAAGCAATCAGAAGTCTACATCTATTTTTTGTGATTTTTGGAGCACGATAGCTATTTTAAATAAATCCCACAAGCACAAAAAATACAATTGTTGACATGGGCTTACATGTAAATAAAATAAACTCCGGAGGTCTCTGTGCAATTTTCCAGAAATATACAACATAATTAAAATTTTATTGGATTAAATCGAAATAGGAGCAAGGGCTTCCTTGCAAAATGTCCACCTCACATGGGCTGCCACGTGAGGTGACCTGGCATGGACTCAAAAGTAATTATAAATAAGTAATGGGGCTTCGAATATAAAATTCCCATTTTATTTAAACTTCATATTTTATTTACAACACTAATTAAGAAATACAAAAAGCTTCGGGGCCAAGTGTGCAATTTACCCCATATGTGTGCGGATACAATGGTTGTGATTCTTCATTTATGCCACATGTCGACTCCATGCGCAGCGATACCGGTTCGACCTTGGACGGATGAGATTAAATCACCCCAGGTGATCTGACTCGCTGCATCCAACGACTCCTCGATAATCTTGAGGTCGAGGATGATCGGACGACGAAGACGAAGCCTCGATGAAGAGGGAAGAACTCTCCCCTCCCCGAGCTTCGATTGGGTGGCGCACATGCTCCCGACCTCCTTGCATGCTGCAAAAGGCTCAAAAAGGTGTCTGGAGGTCTCGTCTATAAGCTAGGGGGTCAACAAGGACCGGGGATCTTCATAGCTCTTTAGCGGTGTCGGAGAAGATGACGGCCCCAGGTATCTCAGGCGAGGAGCAAAATCGCTCCCCAACGCCTCCTTGGTCTTGGACATGCACATGACAAAAAGGGGGCCGGGGGTAAAATGCCTCGGCCCGTTAAATTGCGAAATGGTGGCATCGGGTGGCCGTGGCGGAGATCTCCGACGGAGGGTGTAGGAAGGGGATCTGAGATCCAGCTCCAGGAAGAGGCAACTGAATAGAAGGTGGAGGAGCATGAATAAATGTCAAGGGAAGAGAATGAAGTGGTAGCTGGGTGAAGGATTGGTGGAAGTGCACTGTGGGAGGTTCGTCAGAGCGGAACTCCAATGAACTTCAAAGGTAGCGATTAGGCTAAAACTAACGACTAAAATTCAAAATTAAAAGCATAAACGAAACCGTAAGATCTAAGCTACCTAGAAGAGACTTGAAAACACAGCTCATACATGGGATTTGACGCCAAGGAGCAGAGGTGGCTGAACGACCGCCATGGGTGCACCTCCATCCTCCTCCAACCGTCGTAGAGCCTCGGGGGACTCCCCCTGTCACGAGGATATGAACTAGACCGAAGCTTCGGGGTTTTAGGAGTTGGGCGATGACCAAAAAGGAGGAGGAAGGCAAGAGGTCTTTATTTATAAACAAGTAATGCACCCTTATTGACCGGTTAACGTGCAAGAATCTAGGCTATGTACAAGAGATCTAAACTCCCGGTGTGAATCATGGAGTATCAGGGAACATATCTTGTGATAAGATCGTGGGTGATTGATTGATGAAACGAGCGGGAAAATGGCTCGAAATCTGGGACTTGACAGTTCTGACGAGTCAGAAGACCTGGAGGGAGAGTTGACCGGCGGTTAACAGTCGACACTATATGATTGGGCCATGTCGGCTACTATAGGATAAAACAATCCAAATTAATTGACATTAATTAATTACTTATAGTAAATGATTTTATTAATTTTTTATTATAAAATTAAAAATATTTATTATTTTATTTAGTTTTTATTATGTTATTTATTTATTTATTGCTGTAATTAATTACAAGTTAATTTTTAAGAGTATATTTATAGGTACATTCATCTATGTTTTAGCTATTTTTATTTTGTACATTTTATTTTATTATTTTATTCCCTTATTTTATATATTTATAACTTATATATATATAAATATATTTTTATTATATTTTTATGAGGTTATTTGTACATTTAAATAAATAGAGGTATAAATTAAATAGGTATAGTTATTGTACATTTATCTATGCATTTTGTACATTATTTTTTCGATGTATTTTCTTGGGTTTTATTTTAGATTTATATTTTTTAATAGAAGATAGATAATATTTACAAAAGTATAAAATAATAAAGGAATAAGCAATGAAAGGAATGAATTTCATTTTTATTTGTTTACAAGCATTAACATAGGTGGTTTGCCTATATTTTTATAGACTTATTTTATTTGGTATTTTCTTCATGGTTTCATTTTGGTTTTAATATGTAATAATTTATAACATTTACACAATTATAAAAATATAGAATTATAAAAATAATGAAGAATAAATAAAATGAATAATTTATTCGGGTATACTATAAAATGAGGGTCCAAAATCTAACTTTCACACCTTAGCCCCAAAAAATAAATCACCTTTATTAAATAGCTTATTAAAAGTTATATCAATTATAGTGATTTGATACATTTTGAGTTTTTATTTGGAAGATATGGGTCTATGAAGTTGAGGTTATGGCTTTTTATTTTGTGTATAAAATGAACATTTTGTATTATTTTTGTGCGAACTCAATTTTATATTTTTCTGTATATTATTATCTA
Organism: Ottelia alismoides; assembly: GCA_037367405.1. NCBI lineage: Eukaryota > Viridiplantae > Streptophyta > Magnoliopsida > Alismatales > Hydrocharitaceae > Ottelia > Ottelia alismoides. The sequence goes on from JAZKJV010011417.1 coordinate 151,012, forward strand.
CAACTCTCATGTTTATTTATTTGATGAATAAATAATAAAGAAGAAAATAGGTGTCAAAAATGAATTATGGATGAATAAATAAATGTGACTTTTATTGTATTTTCAGCCCTTATCTCCCCCTATTTTATTCCTTGTCGACCAACTCAATTCTTGACTTGGTCTCGGGGTTTAGGGTCATAAAATACCTTTGGTATTTGTTATTTTTCTTTTCTTCTCTTTGTTCTAAAATTTTGGCATTAAAAACCGTATTATTTACACAATAAATGCAATATATAATGAATGCTATATTGTACAAATTATTGCTATTTACATGCATTAGCTAGGGTTTTTAAGACCAAAATGGTAGAATAAAAGTGATGAAATGGAGATTCATCATGTATGTATACACATGTATTACATTCTTCTATATTTTTCTTACATTCTTCTATATTATTCATGCTCTTTTATTATTTCCATTATTTTTGTATGATATCTAGTTTTTATTAACATAGTTATTTGTACTAAAAGAGAATTTCTTGAGTTGTTTAGAGGTGTCTGTCAAGGAATTTAAAATAAATAAATTACGGATTCATAAGTACGCCAAATGATTTAAACTCCCAACAAGTTGCTAGATATATTGCGTTGTTTGTGGTCATGATTATAGTCACTGTGTGGGTGAATATTTTCAACAGCTTATAGTTATTACTAGTAGGTACCCGTGCCTTGCACCGGAATACATGTATTAGAAAAAATCAATAGTAACCACAAGATTGCACTGCATATATGCATTCAACAACAAAGTCTTTATACAATGGTACGTGTTAATTATTCTAACCAATGCATAAATTTATTTACCATGAATATGAGTTGTAGCGATAAATTATATCAACACTAAATCAACTTATGAACCATTTTGATTCGTATTAATTATAAATTCACATGCACTATTATAATGGTATCTCAGATAAACTATGAGTAATTACTACCAAAGAGAAGTATAATACGCTAAATCTCCCTATTGTACTCTTTTTGAGATAAACACTCCCACGTTGGATTTGGTTGTAGAATGCATATCGACTCACAAAAATGATGTTACAAATAATGTCAGGCTGATTAAATCATGTCAAATCACATATTGTTAGACCCGTTAATTGTATCAGAGGGAGGTAAGGCCCATTCTGCAATATATGATATAATAAGTGTGGAGAACGACTTGGCAATGGATATGATAAAAGTACATGAAAATTACTTAAATTGCAATGCCTCGTGAACTGAGAGGCAGAAGGACAACCACGTACATGACACGTGAGGAGAGAGAAGAAGGGACACAAACATTTGACCATGGAAGTGAGGTTGACCAACGGAGCGATGACACGTAGCAGAGTTGACCAGATATAGACTATTCATGAAATGCTTGATCCGTCAGATCACTTTGCAGAGGGAGATCATAACCGTCAGAGCCACCATGCGCGCCTCGCATGCCTCAGGAAATTGCATTTATACCCCTGTGCATTCAGAATTGAGCATGTGCGTGATTTGTTTGGGAATTTGCAGATAAGGACCTAGGTTTTTTCGTTGTGTTATCCATTTGGTCTGTGAATTTAATATATTCACGAATAGGTCCCTATGAATTGTGCCTAATTACACATTGCATTTTAGACTTAATAAAGAGTAAATTAATTTGAAAAATCACCTAAAAATTACCAATTATTCATGTTAGTGTGTAATATTTACTATGATTTTATTGGATTAATTTCTTTACATTTTATATTTTTAAAAATTCAAAAACCCTTCAAAAACATCCCTATTTGGCTTATAAAAAACACAAAAATCGAAAAACATCTTAAAAATTCCACGAAAATTCCTCTATGTGTCTTTTGTGTGTTTTATCTCCAATATTAATTTTTGTTTGAAAATTAACTCTAAAAACCCTAAAAAATACAAAACACCCAAAATCTTATAAAAATTATACAAAATCAAAGAAAAATCCAAAAATTCTATTTTCAGTTCCTATTTGTAGGTTTTGATTTATATTTTATCATAAAATTGCTATCTAGAATTTTAGGGCATCTTCGGTATTTTTAATTTGCAATTTAGTCCTGGATGTGCATTGCTTGCCTTTTTGAGCTTTCTTTGATTTTTATAGAATTAGAAAAACATCGGAAAAATCACAAAAAATTATTAAAAATGTATTTAAACCCAAAAATTCCAAAAAAAATTTTATCTTAATTTTTTGAGTGTTTTTACCTATAAAGAAAAATTCAAAAAACTTGTTGTGTTGCTTTCTCTTATTTTTGTTGATTTCATTTTCTTATTAAAAATTAAAAATTTGCAAAATTAAAAACCACTAAAAATTGTTTTATTTTGAGAAATTTGACTACTTGGTATCTCTTTCGTGCTCCTTGTTTCGACCCTGGTGGCTATACAAGGTAAATAAAATAACGAACTACTTACATGTGTTGATTGCTTGATATTCCTTTTGAGTAGTTATTTTTCTCGATTGAGCCCGGCTGATTGATTGGGGTCGCAACGAGCTTGGATTTTACTTGATACTTAACCCTGATTGATCTGCTGCTCACCACGAGGCGTGCCACCCACTGGAGTCACGCAAGCCGCTGACCATCACCGCGCGCAGCGCCATCCACTACCGCCTCGCAGAGGCACCACCGCCGACCCAACACGTCCATATCAACCGCAACCATCTCCTGGAGCCCCCGTCGCATCCTGCCCACACGCAACCACCAGCGAGTCCCTCCTCCCACCGATCGCTGCAGCCGAGCTCCAAAGAGGGGCGACGCCTCCTGGCTTGGGGGAGAAGAAAGGGGTGGCACCCCTTTGATTTTGAGCTAGGGAAAGAGAGCGAACGAAAAAGACCTTATTTTTAAAAGAATATTTTTTGTAAATATCAATAAAGCTCTCTGACATTTCCAGATTTGCAAAGAATCCCTTGCCAATATCAAGTCACGTGCAGCGTAAGCCCCCTCCTTGGATAATTTGCATTTTTTTGCGTAACTTATTTCTGGTTACTTTATGATGCAAAAACATTAAAAATTTGCAACTTAGTCTTATATTTCTAGACTTTAAAATTACACGCTTATTTGATTGAAATAAATGTTTTTATTGCTCTAAAAATTCTACAAAATTTGTGTAGACTCCTGTTTTATGCCTGATTATTATATAAATTTTCCTTACAATTTAATTCCATTTGCTATTATTAAAAAATAAATAAACATTGCATTTTTACTGTTTTTTATATTAGAAAATTCATAAAAGTATGAATATTGTCAAACATTCTTAAAAAATAGAATAGTTTGCTTATATCATATTTTATTTTTTGTACAAATTTCATGCATTAATCATTTTTAAAACAAAAAATACAAAATACTAAAAATCTTAAAAAAATCACATAAAATTGTAGAAAAATAAAAAAATAGTGATTCCACTTCCTATTTATAGATAATTCATTGTATTTTTTAGAAAAAAAATAAATATAAGAACTTGTGAGCATATGTTATATTTTTAAATTGCAAAACAGTCCTATGTGTTCACGGTTTACTTTATTACCTGTTTTTATTCATTTTGAAAATCCTAAAAAAACTTAAAAAATCTGAAAAATTACAAAAATAATAAAAAATCGTCAAAACACCAAAAAAATATTTTTTATTGACTTTCCTGGATATTTTTATCATATTTGACAAATCCAAAAGTTGCATTTCTTTTGTGTATAAATTTGCTTTGAAAAATTAGTTATTTCAAAAATAAAAAATTTGTAAAACTAAAAGCCAATAAAAATTAAAAATCAGAAAATAAAAATATATAAAAAACAAACAAAAACAAAAACAAAAAAAGATAAAAATCTCACAAAAACCAAGATATTTTGCATTTGAAATCCCTTGTTCTTTTATTGATTTTCAATCATTAGAATAACCCTCGGGATTTGTAGCTTCCCTGAGTTCAATCTTGTTTGTTATAGGTAAATTAAATAGCAAATCCTCTTGCTATATTTTTATAATCAATTTGTGGTTGAGAATAAAAAGTTTTTGTTGTGGGATTATTTGGGTTTCAACGACCATTGCACATTTAATTTTCATAAATTAAAAAACTCGAAAAATCTTTGCCAATACCTTCTCCCAAAGCATACCCCATGAACACTAAACAACGATCTCATGCGTGTGAAAGGTTTTAGCTTTTCTTATCAAGAATGGTGAACTACCATGCAAACCTCTCCTCCAATAACTCGTCCTCGAGGAATCAGGTATTTCCTTCTAAGTTCAGTCGTGTTGCGTTCACAATCAAAAGAGGGAGAAATTTTTAGAAGAATGGGAAAATAACTGGAGTGTGAGCAGTATAGTCACCTCTCCTTGTAAATCCGACCAGTTTAGCGAGGTCTCCACCAAGATGTGCAGGTTGTCTTGAAGCTGGGCCTTTTTGGTCAAATATTTATTTGGTAGCTGGCTTCTTTTGGTATAGATTTTTGGTAACTCTGCATGGATCTTTCGTGCCCCTACAGATATAGAATCTTTCTTTCCGCACATGTTTTGAGGTCTTAGAAAAAATTGTGCCCATACGTCCATCCTTCATCCGAAGCTTTATTTCAACCCGTACTATGATCTTTAGATGTCCACGCTACCAGAACAGAGACTCACACAGTCTTCCAACACCCCATCTGAGTTGAGCTAAGTGCATAGTGCACGAGTACATATCAATTCCCTATTCATAAGTCATACCAAGAATGTGGCGGCCAGGTTAGACACTAAGAGTCAAAGTCCGCACATTATCCCGTGGAACTTGAAGAATTAAGTCAAAGACCTGAAGCTTCTAAAATCCTATTTCTCGATGAAGTTCCTCTGAAAATCAGGTGGATTAAGGTCAAGTCAAGACCACTCTAGATTTCTGCTCATAACTTGGTTCAGAACCCAAGGGTTCTTTACCAATGCGGAAGCATGTAGTGCTGGATGAAGTGCGGATGCGTGAAATGTAAACACATTTTTTTGTCATTTTTTTTAATTTTTTAGTATTTTTTTGCTAGAATGTTACCCACCCCTTAAATAAATATAGACTTACACAATAGTGTAAGCTATGGGTAAAATATATACAAAGTATACACCTCCTATACTTAGCGAGTGCTATGTCCTCAGAGAACAAGAAGCGTAGAGAAGACATAGCTCGGTCTAAGCGTAAGAGAGCAAAAATAAAAAAACAATGAGTATGGAATAGTGAGGAATAGAATGATGAATAAATACAGAAGACATCGGTTTCCCCCTATACTTAGGCCTTGTCCTAGGTATAGGAAGAATATGTATAAGGGAATCGATGGGGGCGGGAGGGAGGATGGCCGATGATCAAGGAGGTTTATGGCCGATCTTTTTGGAAGCATTTGGTAGAAGGGAATAATCATATAAAGAAGACGAAGTAGGAGTTTCCCAACCATCAGCGGGGTTGTCCTCAGAAGAATAATAATGAAAGGTCGAGGCACTCCAACTATTCCTATTCTTAAACTGCTTTCTCAAAGTTCTCTCAGTCTTAGGGATGGTCGATTTGTCCTCGGGTGAATACTTTGATGAACATGTATCAGTCTGGTCATAATAAAATGTTCTAGTGCATCGAATGGGGGAATCGATCCTAGAAGAATAATAGTGAGGTACGGAGAAAGTCCAACATGGGTCGACATACGATTGCTTGCTCTGATAAGGATCTAGAATATCCGAACTGGGCTCACTCATATAGATCTCCTTATCCGGTCCTGACGAGGAATTCCTAGAAAATTCCTTCTTGGGTATGTCGAAGATATCTCTCTTAGTTAGTTTTCTAGGATCTACAACATCAAGACGAAGATGAGAATGCTACGTCTTGAGGTATTCGGGGGAATGCCTCAAGGGATCAGTGCTCTTTTTCTTCTCACCAACTAACCGACTAGAGGATGGAGCAACCATTTTATCAGGATGGGTCAATCTGGTCATGGCTGTCTCTTTTGATGGAAGTCCAGGAGGTGAGGCGCTGACAATCGGGTCCTCATCAGATGAATAATCATTGTAATATTCTTCCCTGGTCAGTAGACGTCCCGCTTATGGTGTGTCTGTGGTGCTCTAAGTTGGCTTCGCTTGTATGGAATCACAATAATGATCAAGGCAGTTCGAAATAACTGTGTCCAAGTGTGATGAATCAGATGTGTCTGGTTTGTTAGAAAATGTCACCTTTTTATGTTATGAAGTTTTGGTGACATAATAGGTTCCCTGAGTCAGATCTTTGAGTGGTTCAAGTATTTCATTAATTGCAACCTTCTCAAAAATTTGGCCACTCAAATAATCGTGATAATCCTCATAAAAATGGTATGTATCCACGTATCCTATATATGATTTCATTATGGGAGCGGTATTAGGTTGGTAAGACTCAAAGTTCGGTTCAACAGTCGATTTCTCGAGTGTCTCTCCTAGGATTTATGTATGTGTTTCATGAGGAGAGGTCTGATCATATGAAGTGGTAGTCTCTTGATCACGACTGACGATTTCATGTTCAATTGTCTCAAAGTCAGCTGTATCCTCGAGAGTTTGATCATTAAGGTTCTAGTTAGGAAATTTAATGTCTTGAGTCTCACAATCGATAACCGCTCTAGTAGAGGCTAAGAACGGCTTTCCCGGAATGATGGGAGATTCATATAACTCTCCTTGGTGCTCTATGTCTAGGATAATGAAGTCCATTTGTTTGGTACTTTGGAAGTTCAAGACGACATAAACAATTTCTCTTGGTCTTTTTGTGGATCGGTTAGGAAATTAAACGACCACTCTAGTCTTTTTTAGCGGTCCGAGTTCGAGTCGGTCAAACACGGACTTTCAAAGAATGTTCGAGGTCGAGTCGTCATCAATCTGAACATGGGGAAATTCAATGTCCTCAATTTCACAAGTAACCCTCATCAACCATTTGACTTTGTGATTTTTTCTATTTTGGGGTCAACACCATTGAACTGGTCATAGTGATTAAATGATATTCGGTTTGAGATATTTTCTTACCCGTCTTCTTAGGAGATAATCGACTCTTCACAAATCTCTGAAGATCAGGTAAATACTCTATGGCCTTTATTAATGGAATCTCTAAGTATATACTTTTACAAAATGCTTCCATATCTGTGTTGTCCAATTTTTTTGAATTGTCTAATTTCTCATTTTTTGATATTTTTACTGGAGTTGGTAAAATGGTCAATGGACTGGTCAGATGTTTGTGGTACCTGTGGCGTATTTGTTTGAAAATTTTGCACTGAATGAGTCTCGGGTTCGCTCTGTGTGGTCCTCACTTCTCCTTGGATTTTCACTAAGACCTTTAGTATTGGATGACATTATCAAGTTGTTCTATCAAAGCATCAACTCTCTGATTGATTCGAGCTCTATCATCCATTATCGTCTCATGAATTGGAGATGATTGACTATTCTTGACATACTGTGACTCCAACATGTATTCCTGAGCCAAGTAATAGACATTCTCAGTGGTGTTGGCTGGGTCATGCATCATATTTCCTTGACTCTAACTCTCATAAGTCTGGTCAAATGAATTGTATGCGTAGAGAGAGTCATTTCGACTAGGAGTGGTTTCAATAATGAATTCTTAATCATAATCGGAATCATGTTTCTCTATCAAATCTAGTTATGCTCATGTCCATCCGCGAATTCGCTCGCTCCATTATTTCTTCATAATAATCATTCGATTTTGTGAGCGGTTCATGTCATGAATATTCTATGGAAGAAGGAGTGGGGTGGAATGAGGGTGGACTGTGCGATGGCTAAGGGAGAACCGACTTAAAGATAAGATTCTTTTGATATGAAAATGAAGACAAAGATGGTCGGGATTCGGCTGTGTAAGTGCGACCCGTGGAGTCTGGGTATGAATGCCAAAATTTCGACATCTTCGAAAAGGACGATGAAGATGATTAGTGAAACCTCGGTCCGTATGTGAAAGTGCACTGTCTTTGTAATTCTATACATAATACAATCCCCAAATTCACCAACTCACACAATGAAGGTTGTAAAAGTTCAATCGTTTATGTTTTCGGTTTTAAATTGATGATAAGACAATCATGTATTCGTAAGTGAGCTGTTAGGTGCCATGAATTCTTTTAAATACTGGTCCGAATTCTACGGCTAGTTGCATCCACTTTCAGCCAGTATGGGTGTAAATATGGACCGTAAAATGACTACCCATGTTATTTGAGGACGGTGCCAACCACGTTGTCCTTTAACCACCCACTCTACTAAGGGAGACCGGAGTTCCCTCACTGAGAAGTAGCTAGTCATTTCTAGAATCAATAGTCAAATGGAAGATTCTAGAGCTTGGCTTTATCATAAGTGTGTGTCCCTCACTAACTCAGAAAATAAATGAATACAAGGACATGGTTTCTCTCCCGCAAACAATGACATCTAATTTTTATCTGCTTTTAATTAGTCAATAATGTTAGCAATCCCCTTGTATTAATGTGGTTATCACTTTGATTTTGAGTGGAGATCGATACACGTATACACGGGGTTTTCAATTTCCTTTAATTCCCATGTGAATGAAAACCAAGGGAGAATCAAAAAAGCCTTGCAGCGGGAAACACGATGATGAATGCTGAGTCAGGGATACTTACAGTGCTTCTTCGCAATCTTCATGCAATATACCGAACATAATTGAAATTTCCTTAGAAAAATAAATCTAATGCATGCACATGAAATCACACCTAGAACATGAATTTTCTTTAGCGAGTGATAGAATAATTTAATTTGGCTAGATGAAAATCGATCTAGTACGTATAATTAAGTGCAATGTGGTCTTAGTCCTGCGAGTTCAAAAAAATTCTAGTAGCTCTAATGGTTGTGCAATCCTAGGACTACACACCACTCAAGTCGGAACCACTCTCACCGGAGAGCGATCCTCTAGACACCATACCGTCTCATTATTGTTTGTGGCTATATGGATGTACTGGAGGTCGGGAAGATACTGCTCCACGACTAGCCAAAGTGTGTCCCAAGGTGCAAGACGAAGTGGAGTCAGTGGTAGTTGGGGCTGTCGCAAATGGTGGAAACAATGATTTCTACATGGACGGAGTGAATCTCGATGTGATGTTCTATTGTACTGTTCAATATGGGATTGTCTATGTTTTGCAGGTTGTCTTCTCTGAGTAGCCTCCCACCTTGTTACCTTTGTTGTCACCTCCTTGATAGAGGTGAGGTCCAAGGTAGACAAACGGTCTTGTACCTCCTCTCTCATGGCACAGATGAACTTCTGCAAATTCTCTCGTGGGTAGGCTGTGTCATGGAACCCTGTCTCAACTCTGCAAACTCTCTCCTATGCTCTTCAACCCAATGGTCTGGATAGAACTCTTCGTGAAACTCGTCCAAAAATACATCCCAAGTAATCAGCTATGTGAGGTGCTCCTTGATGGCATTCCACCATCTCTCAGCATATTCGGCTAGTGAAAATTCCGTAAAGGTAAGCCAACTATCTGTTGGAGCACGTATACTCCGTAGCACCTTGGACACATGCTCCATCCACAACTCCGCATCAACTGGTGTAGTAGTGTCTAAGAATTGCGGTACCTGAGACCTCTGGTAAGCAGCGTAAGTGGTATGATGCTTTTGCAAAGCATCTATATCCTTATCTTGCTCTGCATCTAGTGACATCATCGGATGTACATTGTCCTCCTCCGATGATCAATAGGAGGGGTCAGACTCCTGGAGCCTCTGCTCTAGCTTCTCTTGGTGCTGTTGGATGCCCTTAACGGCTTGAACCAGCGGGGCCAACTGTTGCGCCACATCTATATCGACTCGTGGCGACATGGTCCTGCACAGGAAGCATAACATCACTTTTTTTTACCTTTGAGAGACATGTGGACATGGAACTAAATCTACTAGTCTCCAGGAACACGTGTAGGCTCAAGAGCCGTACACTATCCATATTTCGAATACCACAGAAGAACCATATTTGTGTAGTGTATTGGAGTATCATTTCTCTGATACCATGTTGTGACGCCCTCAGGGATCCAAATACTCAGCAAATACACATCCACAACATATGATTCCACATTTGAAATACCATGTTGTGATAAACTTACAAGAGAATAGTAAAGAAGGGAGAATTGCTTCTTTTTTTTTCATTTTCATTCCATTCATACATCATGTCCACAAAAAAATTATAAAACATGCTTTAGAATTGTAGCAACAAGTATACATCACCATGCACTTATAGTCATGTGCATACATCACCATCATATCTCTCAAAAAGAAGTACATGTACAACTAAAACTCAAAAGAACAGGAATTTGTGTATCACAAAAGAAGGGTTGCAACAAAGTCAACCTCTTGTCGCTTACTGTTGCGGCTTTGCTCCTGTAAACCTGTCGAATTCACGCAAATAGGTTTAGGAGCAAAGCGCCAAATACGAATATAAAACAACTAGAAAGGTAAACATAAAGTGTACAAGAAGCAGTTGTCAAAACTCTCAAGTATAAACAACTTCCATGTTTCCAACATCCACTAAGAAACAACACCTCACAAAGAACAACCATCCCAAGCAAAACGACTTGTAGCGACTTAACTTATATTTCCAATCCACATATGAATATGCATTGTACACCAGTACTAACTTATAAAAGAACAGGATCATAATAGAATTATAACTCAATCTTCATGGATAGTCTGTGGTCTTGGTCCATGTAAGACCTCACACTATGACTCTAAGGTAATAAGAAAAAGGCCATAGAGTTGGTGTGTCTCCATAGGCATGCGGTGGGGTACAATGCATCCTAACTAAGTTCCCAACACGTCCACTAGCTTCACTTAGCTAACTGAAGTTCTGATTCCCAATTCAAAATTTCAACCCACGACTCGTCGTTAACCATCCAAGTCCACATTCCATCGATAGAGTTCCTAACAGAAGGGCACCAGGTGATTCAACACCTTTGATCATGGATAATCATTACTAATTACATAGTTTTACGGCTTTTTATTTAATAAGTTTCTGTGTCTTTCCTCACAAAGGTGCATTCATGTACTTATACATGGGGCCAATACCTATAAATACCTAGAAGTCACGTCGGTAAAGAAAGATGATCTTGAACTGTAGTTTAATGCTGCTTAGGGACACCACTCACACCCCCTATTAGTAGCACATGTCTCAAGAGGAGTCACATAGAATCCGTAGGCCTAATCGCCAGATGGAGAACATACAAAACCCAAAGCACAACACAAAGCACAAGGCGCAAACCACTCGACGTCATGGTGGAAAAAATCACTAAGACGCCAAAAGGAGTACTAAGTAGTGCACACAACACACGGTGAACTAAAGCAGCACCAAACTCTCGATCAGATTATTTACGGTTGTCTAAAACTCTATTCGAGTTTCCAAGGAGGCATGCTTCTCCTTGGAGATTTACTTCACTTTATTATTAGATTTAATCACCATGTTGATTCGCGTGAGATCACTTAAGAACCAAAGCCAATGTGAGTCGAAAAGTCGTACTCCCATGGCTAATCACTAATTTCATAATGTGTGCCTATCCATCGATCCACTAAATTAAAGATAATTCCTATAAAGGATCTAAGTCACCAAAGCCTTTAACCTACCAAATCAATTTAAAAATCACACACAAATTAAAGGAACGAACCAATGCTTACCAGAAACAATATGAGTGAGAGTATGACTCATGGATTAAAACTAAGTCATAACAATTCAGGAATGATCCTCCCTCATCGACCTATCCATATTAAGCACCTCTCACCTATAAAAACCATCCCTCTCGGACTATAAAAGGGATATGATAATATGCTGCTTCTAAGCTATAGCAGCCCCCTCCCGTTGCTATCATATCAACGATGAAATGCATGTGAATTTGCATTGTAACACTATTTTGATAGCCATTTTCCTTCCTATTTTGCAAAATCATAGAAGGACAAAAGTGTTGTTTCAATACGGTAACTCCTAGTATATGAAACACATCAATTATATCCTTTTCCCTTTAACATTGATCCCTAGCATGTTAAACCTCTCATGTTTCATCAATAATATAAGATGTAATTGAACTCATACTGATTGGGAAAGAAACTCCAAAAAAATATGTGGTCACATTTATCGCTTATTTTATCAGGTTCTGATTTGCAATGATAAGGTATTCCAATCTCTTAAACAATGTTGCTCCAGTACTGATCTAATCCATATACCCATAGAAGAAATAAAATTTAAGTCAAAATTGTGAACATATGCTAAGAAGGGTATATATATAGATGATACCCGTGATTCAGTCTAAACATCTACAGGTGTATATGTAATAGACTGCAGTAAACATTCAGATTACTGGATTGTTGTCTGTTGATCTACCACTTCTATTGTTATACCATAGCAAGAGCATTTTACTAACAAGAAATTTAACTTGTGAAGGGCCACACAAATTAAAGTCAATAAAGATGGATGAAATTCCTACTAGTGACCTCGACCCTTAAATTCTTGGACATAAGAAAAAAAGGTAAGAAACACATCTCATATTTCTAGCCTCAAGACAGTTAAAGGAGCCATGCTTCAAGTTCCCAGCATTGACAAGAAGCCACTATAAAGTTGAAATTAGTTCAACCAACTGCTCACTACTTAACGAAGGAGATGATGGTTTCTGATAGGCCGATGCGACCCAAGCAAAAGGTCGTCAAGGACTCTTCATCGGCTGCAGGAAAAATCAAAAATTCGGAAGGGAAAATCAATCACCCTTCATATCCAGAAACTGAGATGGAATTTCCATCATCCCTCAACGCAGGGTTGGGTCTGACTTCGAGTTCAAATTACATCCAACGGAAAATGAGTCTGTAGATATCAACTTTAAATCTATCACTAGAAACTTCACAGATTAATTGGGGGAAGGTGGATCATCCAACAGTATACGAGCTAATTGGGCCACATAAATGCCATGAAACCGGGCACTAAAATCTAATACTGACATAACAATTGAAGTTTAAACCTTAAGGATTTGACTCCTAAGACATATACATTAGCAATTTTGAGCCATCAAAATTTCCGGTGTCTTCCAACAAAGTTGCATGCCCTCACGCCCACTGTGTACAAGATCAATAGCAATGGAATACCTCGTATACAACTTAACAATCAAAACCATTAATAAAAAGAACTGAAGTCAAAATTTAGGAATCCATCTTGATTGATTGATCCAATCGAAATTCATAAATAAAGTGCATGCATTCCCCATGACGAGATCTTCGTGTGGACGCCCTCGGCTTCGCGATTGGATAATTCTGGCGAACTCCGACGATCTTAACAGCGCTCCGGCGTGCTTCGAGGCAAAGCTCCGGCGGCTGGGAGGTGGATAAATGGGGTTTGGTCAACCAAGACCTAGCCAAGCCCCTTTTTGTACCTGGGTCTGGTTAAACGGATATGGGTCCGGCTATTAACCTACGGTCGTAAAATGACCATATCTCTCTCGTCCGATGTCGGATTTGGACATTATTGGTACCGTTGGAAAGATCTCGACGAGCACTATGCAATGGACTTCTCAAATAAAGAGTTGGACACTGGATAAGTACATAATTTGCAATTAAGTTCGGATCCAGTCAATTTTGAAATTAATTACATGTTCGGGTTCTGGGTTCTTACATCATAAAAATCTCAAAGGAAGTCTCGTCCTTGAGACTTGATGTGTTATCCTACCAATCTCGTACTCGCTTGGTCTATAAAAATCTCAAAGAAAAGGACGAAACCCATAAAAATCTCAAAGAGAGTCAAACTCGGGGTTTCAGACTTCTATACTAGTGAGCAAGTGGGGATACTTATCCTTAATGTCAGTCTTTGATGCCAAATACAAAACAAGAGTTTGAACAAGGTAAAACAAATTGTGAAATAAAATTCTATATATCAAAATCATGCCTTGGACAACTGAAACAGAGGCAGGGTCCTGCTCTTGACTAACATTATTCAACTACCCTCATTGTGCTGGTGAATAACTGGATTCTGTTGCACTATGTGTTTGCTGCAGAGGAGGGCATTGGAAACTTGTACCTCTGCGATGAAAACCCGACCCATGTGTATATGATGAATTGTTGGGCCTCACAGTCTGTTGAACTGTATCCGAACCACTAGCATGTTCGGGACAATTTGCTATGAAGTGGCCAGGCTGACGACAATGGAAGCAAACTCATGGTGAGAGCAATCCTCTAGACACCATACTATCTCCTTGCTGTTTGTGGCTATATGGATGTACTGGAGGTCGGAAAGATACTTTACCGCAACTAGCCAAAGTGTGTCCCAAGGTACGAGATGAAGTGGAACCCGTGGTAGTTGGGGCTGCTGCAAATGGATGGAAACTGTGATTTCTGCGTGGATGGAGTGAATCTCAAAGTGATGTTCTGTTGTAATGTTCAGTATGGGTTCGTGTCTGTCTGCAGGCTATCTTCTCAGAGTAGCCTCCCACCTTGTTACCTTTTCTATCACCTCCTTGATAGAGGTGAGGTCCAAGGTAGACAAACGGTCTTGTACCTCCTCTCTCATGCCACAGATGAACTTCTGCAAATTCTCTCGTGGGTAGGCTATGGTGGCATGAGAGTGGAGTGTAAGTCAGTATAGCGGATCAGGTACTCTTGAGCTGTCATGGAGCCTTGTCTCAGCTCTGCAAATAGGGCTGTCTATTGAGTCACGGCTCGATGAGCCAGCCTCAGGCTCGATTCGATAAGGGCTCGTGAGCTTGGATCATTAAGCTATTGAGCCGAGCCCGAGCCAGATTTTTGGGCTCGATAGCTTATCGAGCCGAGCCCGAGCCCGAGCCGAGCCCTGATCAGCTCTATAACTCAATAACGGGCTACATAAGGAATACATATATTCTACTTGTGAAACTGCCATGATTCTTATTTTTATTCGCATTAGTTTTGCAACATTGTTAATGGTGGATTATGTGTTTATGTTGTTTATGTAACAACAATATTGGGTGGACTATGTTGTAGACTTGGATTTTCTACCTTTTATCTATGTTAATCTAGGTTATAGTTAGATATTTAGTATTTTTCATTTTTTTATTAACAAGCAAAATGTTACAATATATATTATAATTTAACTTTTAAATACAACTTGGATGGTGGCCTACTGGTAAGGTAGACGATATTTTAAAAGGAGGTCTCAGGTTCGAGCCCATGCAAAACACTTTTTCACCAAAAAACACATATTTCCTTAATGAGCCTGAATAGGTTCGATCCCAGACCAGGCTCGATAAGAGGCTCGGACTCGATAAAGTTGAGCCGAGCCCGAGCCGAGCCCTGCTCAGCTCGATAACTCAATAACGGGCTAGATAAGGAATATATATATTCTATTTGTGAAACTACCATGATTTTTATTTTTATTTGCATTAGTTTTACAACATTGTTAATGGTGGATTATGTGTTTATGTTGTTTATGTAACAACAATGTTGGGTGGACTATGATGTAGACTTGGATTTTCTACCTTTTATCTATGTTAATCTAGGTTATAGTTAGATATTTAGTATTTTTTCATTTTTTTATTAACAAGCAAAATGTTACAATATATATTATAATTTAACTTTTATATGCAACTCGGATGGTGGCCTACTGGTAAGGTAGATGATCTTTAAAAAGGAGGTCTCGGGTTCAAGCCCATGCAAAACACTTTTTCACCACAAAACATCGATTTCCTTAACGAGCCTGAATAGGCTCGAGCCCAGATTAAGCTCGATAAGAGGCTCGGACTCGATAAAGGGCTCAGCTCAAGACTTATTAAGCCCGAACTGGCTCGATAAGGGCTCGAACCCACCGAGCTCGAGCCCGAGCTAGCTCGGCTGGGCTCGATCAAGCATGAGCCCAGTTAGGCACTCGTTAGGCTCGATAGCCAGCCCTATCTGCAAACTCTTTCCTCTGCTCTTCAACCCAATAGTCTGGATAGAACTCTTTGCGAAACTCGTCCATGACTACATCCCAAGTAATCGACTCTATGAGGTGCTCCTTGATGACATTCCACCATCTCTCATCATATCTAGCTAGTGAAAATTCCGCAAAGGTAAGCCAACTATCTGCTAGAGCACATATAATCCGTAGCACCATGGACACATGCTCCATCCACAACTCCGCATCAACTGGTGCAGTAGTGCCTAAGAATCGTGGTACTTGAGACCTCTGGTAAGTAGCGTAAGTGGTATAATGCTTCTGCAAAGCATCCATCTTGCTCTGCATCCAGTGACGTCGTCAGATGTACACTGCCCTCCTCTCCAGATGGTCTATAGGAGGGGTCAGACTCCTGGAGCCTCTGCTCTATATGCTCTTGACGCTGTTGGATGCCCTGAACGGCCTGAACCAGTAGGGCTAGTTGTTGCGCCACATCTGTATCTACTCGCGACGGCATGGTCCTGCACATGAAGCATAACATCACTTTTTTTAACCTTTGAGAGACAGGTGGACATCGAACTAAATCTACTAGTCTCCTGGAACGCGTGTAGGCTCAAGAGCCGTACACTATCCGCATTTCAAATACCGCAGAAGAACCATATTTGTGAAGTGTATTGGAGTATCATTGCTCTGATACCATGTTGTGATGCCCTCAGGGATCCAAATACTCAGCAAATACACATCCACAACATATGATTCCACATTCGAAATACTAAGCTGTGAAAAACTTACAGGAGAATAGTAAAGAAGGGAGAACTATTTTTTTTCATTTTCATTCCACTCATACATCATGTCCACAAAAAATTTATACAACATGCTTTAGAATTATAGCAACAAGTATACATCACCATGCACTTGTAGTCATGTGCATACATCACCAACACGTCTATCAAAAAGAAGTACATGTACAAGTAAAACTCAAAAGAACAAGAACTCGTTGTACCACAAAAGAAGGGTTGCAACAAAGTCAACCTCTTGCCGCTTACTGCTGGGCTATTGCTCTGTGAACCTGCCGAATTCACGCAAATAGGTTTATGAGCAGAGCATCCAATATGTATATAAAACAACTAGAAAGGTAAATAGAAAGTGTACAAGAAGCAGTTGTGAAAACTTCCAAGTATAAACAACTTCCATGTTTCCAACATCCACTAAAAAACAACACCTCACAAAAAACAACCATCCCATGCTAAGCGACTTGTAATAAGTTGACTTATATTTCCAATCCATATATGAATATGTATTGTACACCAGTACTAACTTATAAAAGAGACTGATCATAATAGAATTATAACTCAAGCTTCGTGGATAGTCTGTAGTCTTGGTCAATGTGAGAACTCACACTATGCCTCTAAGGTAATAAGAAGAAGACCATAGGGTTGGGGTGCCTCTGCAGGCATGCGGTGGAGTACAATGCATCCTAACTAAGTTCCCAACACGTCCACTAGCTTCACCTAACTAACTGAAGTTCTGATCCCAATTCAAAATTTCAAGCCACGACTCGTCGTTAATCATCCAAGTCCACATTCCATCGATAGAGTTCCTAACATAAGGGCACCATGTGATTCAACACCTTTGATCATGGATAATCGTTACTAATTTTTGCGGCTTTTTATTTAATAAGTCTCAGTGTCTTTCCTCACAAAGGTGCATCCGTGTACTTATACATGGAGCCAACACCTATAAGTACATAGAAGTCATGTCGGCAAGGAAAGATGAGCTTGAACTGTAGTTTAATGCTGCTTAGGGACACCACTTACACCCCCTTTTAGTAGCACACATCTCAAGAGGAGTCACATAGAGCCCGTAGGCCTCATCGCCAGGCAGAGAACACACAGAACCCAAAGCGCAGCACAAAGCACAAGGCGCAAACCACTCAACACCATGGCGGAAAAATCACTAAGACGCCAAAAGGAGTATTAAGTAGTGCACACAACACACGGTGAACTAAAGCAGCACCAAACTCTCGATCGGGTTATTTACGGTTGTCTAAAACTCTATCCGAGTTTCCAAGGAGGCATGCTTCTCCTTGGAGATTTACTTCTCTTTATTATTAGATTTAATCACCATGTTGATTCGCGTAAGATTACTTAAGCACCAAGCCAATGTGAGTCGAAAAGTCGTACTCCCATGGCCAATCACTAATTTCATAATGTATGCCTATCCATCGATCCACTAAATTAAAGATATGTTCTATAAAGGATCTAAGTCACCAAGGCCTTTAACCTACCAAATCAATTTAAAAACCACACACAAATTAAAGGAACAAACCAATGCTTAACATAAATTAATATGAGTGAGAGTACAACTCATGGATCAAAACTAAGTCATAACAATCCAGGAATGATCCTCCCTTATCGACCTATCCATATTAAGCACCTCTCACCTATAAAAGCCATCCCTCTCGAACTATAAAAGGGAGATGATAATATACTACTTCTAAGCTATAGCAACCCCCTCCTGTTGCTATCATATTAATGATGAAATGCATGTGAATTTGAATTGGAACACTATTTTGATAGCCATTTTCCTTCTTCTTTTGCAAAACCATAGAAGGACAACAATGTTGTTTCAATATGGTAACTCCTAGTATATGAAACACATCAATTATATCCTTTTGCCTTTAACATTGATCCCTAGCATGTTAAACCTCTCAAGTTTCGTCAATAATATAAGATGTAATTGAACTCATACTGATTGGGAAAGAAACTCCAAAAAAATATGTGGTAACATTTATCGCTATTTTATCAGGTTCTGATTTGCAATGATAAGGTATTCCAATCTATGAAATAATGCTTCTCCAGTACTTATCTAATCCATATACCCAGAAAAGAAGCAAAATTTAAGTCAAGTTGGGAAGATATGCTAAGAAGGGTATATATAGGTGATACCAGTGATTCAATCTAAACATTTACAGGTGTATCTGTAATAGACTGCAGTAAACATTTAGATTACTGGATTGTTGTCTGTTGATTTACCACTTCTATTGTTATACCAGAGCAAGAGCTTTTTACTAACAAGAAATTTAACTTGTGAAGGGCCACACAAATTAAAGTCAGGAAAGATGGATGAAATTCCTACTAGTGACCTCGTTCTTGGACATAAGAAAAAACGTAAGAAACACATCTCATATTTCTAGCCTCAAGACTGTTGAAGGAGCCATGCTTCAAGTTCCCAACATTGACAGGAAGCCACGGTAAAGTGGAAATTAGTTCAACTTACTGCTCACCACTTAACGAAGGAGATGATGGTTTCTGATAGGTCGATGCGATCTAAGCAAAAGATCGTCAAGAACTGTTCATCGGCTGCAGGAAAAATCAAAAATCTGGAAGGGAAAATCAATCACCCTTTCCAGAAACTGAGATGGAATTTCCATCATCCCTCAACGCGAGGTTGGATCTGACTTCCAATTCAAATTAAATCTAACGGAAAATGAGTCTGCAGATATCAACTTTAAATCTATTACTAGAAACTCCACAGATTAATTGGGGGAAGGTGGATCATCCAACCGTATAGGAGCTAATTAGGCTACCTAAATGCCATAAAATCGTGCACTAAAATCTAATACTGACATAGCAATTGAAGTTTAAAACTTAAGGATTTGACTCCTAAGCCGTGTATACATTAGCAATTTTGAGCCATCAAATTTTCTGGTTTCTTCCAACAACGTTGCATGCCCTCACGCCCACTGTGTACAAGACCAGTAGCAATGGAATGCCTCGCATACAGCTTAACAATCAAAACCATTAATAATAAGAACTAAAGTATAAATTTAGGAACCCATCTCGATTGCTTGATCCAATCGAAATTCATAAATAAAGTGCATGCATTCCCATTCAAAAATATATTTATTCCATAATCTCTACATGTGAAAACCACACATGTTGTTGATGGCATCATGGGTTCTTCATTTAAGGAGAGAATATGGATGTCTATTAAAACTGGAGACGATGGATTTAAAAGACAAATTTGTTCGAGACGAGATCAATATATATGTACAACCTAACACAGTACCCCCTCCCCCTTGGAGTCAAAATCCCACATGCATGCACGCCCCTAGACCCGTATAGTGTCAACACTGCTTCCGACGACCCGCAGGAGAAGAACGACACAAAGCTCATCCGACCCGATGATGAAAACAGAAATTTGAACTATAGGAATCAAAATACGGAAAACGACAGCAAGGAGGGAGATCTGTACCTTGTGGAGATGAGGAACGAGTTCCCCGCAATGAGATCTTCGTGTGGACGCCTTCGGTTTCACGATTGGACAATTCTGGCGAACTCCGGCGACCTTGATGGCGCTCCGGCGTGCTCAGGGGCAGAGCTCCGGCGGTTGGGAGTGGATAAATGAGGTTTGGTAAAGCAAGCCCTACCCAAGCTCCTTTTTGTACTTGGGTCTGGTTAAACGGATCCGGGTTCGGATTAGGGTCCAGTTATTGACCTACGATCGTAAAATGACCATATCTCTCTCGTCCGATGTCGGATTTGGACGTTCTTGGTACCATTGGAAAGATCTCGACGAGCACTACACAATGGACTCTCAAATAAAGAGTTTGGACATTAGATAAATACAGAATTTGCAATTAAGTTCTGATCCAGTCAATTTTGAAATTAAACCCATGTACAAAGTTTGGATATTGGTCTTTTTCTTTACTTTTCTGATTTTTTTATTTTGATTTTTATATTATTTATTAAAACACTGAACAATTTAAAGAAATGAAAGAAAAAATAGTTAGAATGAAGAAATATGCACATGAAAGGATATGCCAAAATCAGGAAAAATGTACAAATACGCGAAAGAGGCCAAAAACCTAACTTTTACAAATGAGCTCCGATTTTTATGAAATTGATCTTGTTTTGAAGATATTTGAATGTATATTATTTTAAAAGTGAGTAGAGTGAAATCAAGCATTGTATGAGAAAGATATCAGTATTTTACTCTGTTTGTCTTGAAAATTAGGGTTTGGATTTATTTTGCATATGTATAAGTACGTATTTTTTAAGATTTTTCTGGATTAGGGTTAGTGATATGTACACAATGGAGTTAGTTTTATGTCAAATGGAGTTAGTACAGATTAGTTAAAAATGCATGAAGTTAGGTGAAAATGCATGGATGATTATGAATGCAATATGAAGTGCTAAATTATTTATAGATGCATGAAAGTTAATTTTATAAAGTTATCATGCAAATGTACCTAAATTCTCAGGAAGAATGTCTATTTTCAGCTTATTAGAATGATGAATTATGGATTCATCAGTCCATATGGCAAAAATCAAGCCAACAAAGCCAACTTTTGATGTTACAATATTAACAGAATCATACACCAACCAACCATCTTTAAAGGGTTCAATAGTAAATTTAATTTATACCACCACTTAAATTACCAAATTAATCAAAATTATAAAATAACATTCTTCCTTCATGATGCTCATTTTCAAGGATTGTGTGATTATTTTTTAAGAATTTGTCTATATGAATATGATACCATATTATTTTTTAAGGAAAATTATTTCTAATTTCCGAGGATATGAATACCGACAATGTTAATATTTTTTGGCAGATATAACTTTATACATCCATATTATTATTTTTTATTGATACAGAGATCGTTACCGGTACCATTTTTATTTTTAGTGATGAATATGGATATATTTTATATTGCAAAAGTGTAACTATAGTCGTATCCATATCCTTAAAAATGAAAAGAGTATCCATATTCGTATTTATATCTGCAAAAAAATCGTATATTTATCTATTTCTATACCCGCCAACATAATACATATCCATATCTGCTTAAAAATAAATATAATATTGGGTGTATATGAAAATATCTATATCGCCAAAAATATATGGAGCTTATTCATATATTATCTTTGAAAAATAAAACTAGTACCGGTAACGATCTCTGTTTCAACAGAATAATAATATGGATATATATCCGTCAAAAAATATTAACTTCATCCATATTCACATCCTTAAAAATAGAAATAATTTTCCTTAAAAAGGAAATAATATTGTATGATATTCATATAAACAAAATCTTTTAAAAACAAGCACATAATCATTGAAAGTGAGCATCTGGGAGAATGTTATTTTATAATTTTGATTAATTTGATAATTTGAGTGATCGTATAAATTAAATTTACTATCAAACCCTTAGAAGTTGGTTGGTTGGTGTATGATTCATTTAATGTTGTAACCTCAAAAGTTGGCTCGTTGGCTTGATTTTTACCATGTAGACTGGGAGTGATCTGCCAACCATCTACACAATGTACCCACTCTAGGTAAAAGTAATATTACCTAGAGGATCCGAACTCGTTGAAGTGTATGCCTTTCCCAAGAGATTCCATCTCAAGATAAGTGGTCCTATCATATTAACATCACTCACTACGTCTAAAATGCGTAATATTTCTAAATTAATTGAATGGGACTGTGAAACACACCTTATAACTTAGGGTTTTTATCACTTGTGCCCCTCTGAGATATCGTAATTTCAGTTATGCCCCTATCTTTTTGGTAATATCAGTTGTGCGTCTCGCTTCTTTCTCCGTTATCACTTGTGCCCTTCCGTCAGATTGACCGTCAATGAGTTGACTTAACCATGGTTTTTTTCAAACCTTGGTGCAGTTAAGGGGGGTATTATTGGGGGTATTATTGTCCAGACTTCTTCTTAATCTTCTTCTTCCTCCATTTGTTCTTTCTTTCTCTTCATAATTTCTCTCTCTTAGTGACACCTTCATGCATCCATCGAATCTCTAAAATTGTTGCATTTTCACGGATATATCACTCATTGCGGATCAAACAATGAATTTTATCAATTTTTTGATGAATTTTTATGAATCAATTAGTCAAAAAATTATCTTAATTTAACAAAAATTGAAAGCTCTCCAGTTTCAGCCAGATAGGCGGAGGAGGGTGGAAGGGGGAGGCACGGGGGAGGGGGAGGCGCGAGACAAAGGGAGGGGGAGGTGCAGGGGGCGGGGGCGATGGGCCAGGGGAGGCGCAGGGGGTGAGGGCGACGGGGGTTGGGGGGGGGGGAGGTGCAAGTGTCAGATGCGGGGGGGGGGGGGGGGGGGGGGGGAGGGAGGAGATGCGGGGGGCGGTGCAAGGTACAGATGGGGGGTGCGGGGGGTCGGAGGGGGGAGGTGCGGTAGGCATAGTGAGGTTCTAGGAGAGGAAGGGAGGTGGGGGGCAGCGCGGGGGGCGGTGCAAGGGGCGGAGGGGGTGAGGTGGGTCGGAGGTGGGAGGTGCGGCGGGCGGAGGGAGGTGCTGGGAGCGGAAGAGAGGTGCAGGGGGGGGGGGGGGGGAGCAGTGCGAGGGGAGGAGGGGAGGTGCAGGGGGCGGAGGGGGAGGTGCGGGGGGCGGAGGAGGGCGACAGAGGCAAGGCACGTGGGCGGAGCAGGAGGCTCAGGGGAGGCTGCAAGAGAGCTCAAGGAGGAGGGAGGAGCTGTGGAGGAGGAAGAGAAGGGAGGAAGAGGAAGAAGATGGGAGAGGAGAACGAGAAGGGAGGAAGATGGGGGAGGAGGAGGACTTTTTCGATCCTTTTTTAATTTAATTCCATTTGTGTCTTGAATGTAACGTCTATTTGTGTTGGTTATGAACGGTCACTAACCCGAGAGTCACAAGTGATAGATTAGCAAGAAGTGAGGGGCATAACTGATATTCTCAAAAAAATAGGAGCACAACTGATACTGCGATAGAGGCACAAGTGATAAAAACCCTATAACTTATCCTTATCCACATGGTTGCTTAAAAAACAAGAAGCAACTTTATCTTAACATAAATTATTAATTCGAACAATTTTTTGATTGATGCACGTTTGTAAACATATATTCTAATACATGCCATCCAAGAACATCGATCTAGTGAGACTAGGAAAAGAATAAGAACATGACAAATATAATCAAGATTCAAGTAAGACATTACGAATCAATGAAGAGATAATTTATAATAAATCATAAAAAATGTCATCCTGAAAACAAATAAACACCCACTGTATAACGAGATCCTAAAACCCCCAATCCGACGGTCTGCGTTTATCTAAAGCATCAGAGACGCAGCCAACACTCCCACCATCAACACAGACGCGGGAAGGGCCAACGAGTTCGCGCCGCTGTCAGCCGGTTCATCCTGTGGCGGAGGAGACGGCGGCAAAATTGGCGGAGAAGGTGGGGGAGTGGGCATCGGAGGAGATTGCGGCGTCGGCGGTAAAGACTTGGGCGAGGGAACAGCGACGGGGGCCTTGGACGGAGACACCGACGGGGGATAGACAGCCGGCGACGGGGCGTGGGACGGCGACTTAGGGCTCGACGACGAGGATGGATGTGGCGGATTCACAGCCGGAGACGGCGCCGGGGAAGGGCTGGGGGAGGGCGAAGACGGGGCGGCGAGAAGCGCGAGGGCAGCAACGATGACGGAGAAGGCAATGCCGGGAGTCGTCTTCATGGTGGAGGGACTGTTGGAGTGTATGGAGCCGTTCGAAGGGGGTGTCGTTTTATAGGGTTTATGGTTTTCGATTTGAAATTGGAGCCGTTTCAATGACGATTCCGGAAGGGGAAAGATGCATTAATTGGGAATCTGCATCGCTGTACGTCGCAATGCTTCCAAAAGTGGGCGGAGTTCGCGTGGCGTGTGAAAGGTGTTTTTGGAAATGCCCGTAGAAGGGGGGGGGGTCTGTTTCGATGTTGGCGATTTTGGAAAGATGATGATGCGAGGAATTAAAGGGGGTTGACGGTCTCGACGGTTGGGGATTGGGAAAGAGCTTCGAGTTGCGGGCTGGACGATTGGGAGACGTCATTGCCAGGTAATCTGCCGTGGTTGGTAATTTAGTATGGGTTTTCTGATTTTATTTGGCCCCCAGTATTGGCGTTGATAGAGTTGGATTGAAGAAAATATGAGTGAATGTATTGTTGTTGTCTTTATGTTTTTAGATGAGATTTGAGTCACTCATTCAAATCCTATGAGTTGTACCATACAAAGATCAGATTTATTTATTTCAGAGAAGATGTAACCTGGAGTAAAATGTTTTGGTTTGCTATTTACAGAGTGTGGAGTTTTTTTTAAAGGTTTACATTCTGTTGTTGCATTAATTAAGTGATAAATTAGAGCAAGACTTTTGGAAAATGGAAAATTCATTGAGAAAATACTTTAAGAGCACATGATTTCTTTAAGAACTAGATGAACTTTGCTGTTATGGTTGGAAGATTTTATCGTAGCCCACGGATCAGTAGGCATCATTAAAGATTTGATTTTCCTTAGATGATGCAATCTTGTCACTTCTTAGTTCTCACGAACGATCTGCAGGGGCCGTTTTGTGCATCATTTCCTGCCATATAGGACATTTATCTTGGGTTTCTGCAAACTCAAGATAGTGTTAGATCATCTCATGCAATCTCTCCTCTTAGGGACATGGTTTGATCACTTATCTCACTAACCACTCGCTCCTCATATCCCCTTCTTCCCACCCCTGTAATTTTCGATTATTGTGTTCTTGTCCCTAAATTTCTGCAATGGCAGTCACAGCATAGATGGAGATTATGACCGGCTCAAGAAGTCAAGGGAACATCATCCCTCACCACATCGCTAAGCCCATCGATAGATCGAGAGGCCGCCACAAACCCTATCTCATCGACCGCAACAGAAGGGAGCAGGGCCGTGCTAGTAGAACAAGGGGGCAAAGATGGGTGATCTTCTAGACCATCCGTTGAGGCTGGAGACGGATCAAGAAAGACCTCATCCGACACCACACATTTGGGCCCGGGCGAAATGCTAATCGGGTTCAGTAAAGGATTCGATGAAGCATCCAAAAAAGATTTTTCCCAATCGGGTTATTAAAGAAATACTCGACAAGGAATGGTTAATGAAACCACCGACCTTGGGAACCTTGGTTTTGTTCAGTAGAAGGATGCATAATATGGGATAAGGCAGGATTAAGCTGTTGTATGCCTCATTTATTTGCAGGGATAGAATCTGTGTGATAGTGATGGATAAATGGTAGTTATTTGTTATTCTTCATTCTGTTGGATGAGAAGGATACTGGATAGAAGTTAATTGTGTTAGATAAAATTGTAAGATAAGTGTTAGTTATTTGTATTTTTATGGTGGGAAAGATTGATAATGGGGGGATAGAGTTTCAAACCCTATTCCTCATACTAACTTTAGAACTCAAATATTGACCATCTTCATAGGGATAGAAATTTTGTGGGATAAGGGAGGATACATGCCCTATATGCCTCAAACGAACATGGTCTAACCATCGCGATCGGTTTATTCAACGCTCAACTTTCGCCCCTAATCTCTCCTCCAACCTTGTTGCAGGCAGCTCCAAAGATCTCGCATCCCTAGACTTCGTAGCAATGCTCATCGCCAGCTTCATCCTAACGTATGGAGAACTTATCACTGGTCCAACAATCAACTCCTGAAATCCTGAAGATTTTGAAAAGGGCAACGCCAGTCGAGAAGCTCCTTCGCCGACCATCTTCTCCGAGAAACTTTCTCAGGTGACCAACCCGAGCCCAGAGCTCGCGGAACAACCTGGGGTGGAGGCGGAGGGCGAATCTCCTATATCGTTAACCTAAACACTGCATTCCCAATCTTGAGAGGGCATTTTGAGAACACCGTCAACCACTTTGTCCCCTCAAGAACGAGGATAATCGATCCAATATCAGAGCACGGGCACACCCATATGAAAGGATCAAGATCACCTCGCCTAAATCTCTTAATCCAAGCTTCATACATTCCAAGTTACATGAGAGCAGGGGGATCCCTCCCACGCACAAAACAGCACGATTAGTCTCCCTCAATTCACCATCCATGAACTATGCTTCGCGCCACCGAAAACCATCATCACTACTCTATATCAATCGGATTTTCTACATCGAACATACCACGACTTTAAATGAACTTCTCGTCCCAAAGTAACATCTATTGAAAAAGATGGTCCATTCCTATGCTTCACCCCCCCAGAGCATCATCGAGGTTCTAGGAATCCATCATTGGCAAGCCAATGAAGAAATGAGCCTTCTGTACACGCGAGCAAGAGGTAGTTCCCGTAACAACTTAGGCGAAAGATTGGATATCGGTCTCTAATCGACACACAACCGCTCCAATCTTCCAAATACGGAAGGATGAGAGTCCCCCCCCCAATAGCAATATGGCGATGCTTCGCTCTCCAAACTGGAGAGTCATACACTGTCGGGTAGGCATCACTCTCGTGGCCCTAGCCCTTACAAGAAAAATAACAAACCTCCGACGAACAAAACTTTACCTATGTCCATGCACGCCACAACAGAAGCATTGCGTTCTTGGGAGGGATCTCTTCTGGTGGGTTACACCACCTTCCACGAGTAAACAATCTCAATCGTCCTGACCCCCGCTCTCCTCCCCTTTAATTCCAATCACTGCTCAAATCCCAACCTCGTCGAGAGATGTATTTGGGAAGACATTCCGACTCCCTCCCTCTCTCCCGTTCCCTCTCCTCCATTCCATTCTAAAATCAAAGATCTCCATGTATGAAGGGTTGATGTGGTGGGTACTGACTAGTAAACGTTGGAGTTGGTGCAACGATCATCAGATGGGTTGAATACACAAAGGAGGAAAAGTTCATGGATGATGTAGTTCTAGTAAGAACCTGATAGACGATAGGAGAAGTAGAGTATGGTGGTTGAAGCCTGAAGGTGTAGAGAAGGTGTAGAGACTGAATGATGAATGGTGGTGACAATATGTTTTTGCATGACAAGGGATTATGGTTAAGTTACTGGTGAATGAAAAAGAGACAGGGACATGGAGATGGGAATTGTGGTGGTAGTCAGATGGTGGTTATTGAGTGGAGAAAGCTTTCATAATACAATACAAGTTCTACCTTCATTAAATGGATGGAAAATTTGCAAGGAACGTAGAGAGGGACCATCATGTTGTGGAAACACCATGAAAACATGATCTGATACCAAATGGTGCAACCTGAAATTTTGTTCGGAAAAAATTCAATGTGAGAGTGGAAGAAATGGGATGAGGGGAAGGTAGAGAACACCAACCTGCATGAGCCTTAGGATGTCTTTCGCATACAAGATTGGCTTATTTGTACCCACTTCAATGGTCTGGCGGTAGTGCAGTGTGCCTACTACCCAAAAGACCATGGTTCAAATCCCTCCTTGTGGGGGCTGCGTTAGGTAGTCGACAACAAATGTAAAAAAATAGTCGGATCTTTCAACATAGATTTGAGAAAGAATCCATGTCGCCGACCTTACTTTAAGTATGAGAAGGCTTCGCCATTTCTTTTACAAGATTGGCTTATTTGTTTTATGATGGGAATATGGACCATCAACCAGTACTAATTGATACATGGAACTTTCTTGAATGAATGGGTCAATTTACCTGTGTATCTGCGTTCATTATTACGTCATGACCTAGGTTTACTTTTACCAGCCTATAACTTGTTCGGAACTTCTGATAATAGTGGGCATATTTCATCCTATTGCCTAAGGTTTTCTTAGATTTACTAAACTATGATGCCTTTTTTGAGAGTATTGAATCATAAAACTGCATTTATTCCATACCATAGAGTTTGCTTTGAAGTTGCCACATACCAGGGAAGGATGCTTGTTCTCTTTTGTGCTTAGACCTAAATCATGAGTGTAGATAATCAAGCACACAAAGTTGGCGGTTTACGTGGAAACCCTCCATGATGGAAGGGAAAAATGACCGGGAAGAAGGGCCCTTGTTGCTCACCGCAACAAGAGTTTGTCTATTTTTCTATATCTCTCATAATGGGAGAGGAAGTGGTAGATATATGTCACAGACAAGGTTTAAAAAGTGTGAGGCGGTCTGAGGCATTTTCTCTGAAATTGAGGCGAGGCGTAAGCCTCAATTTTTGGAAAAAAATTAAAATTAAAGCAATATACATTGGAAAAAGTATATAATAATATTAAGCTTTGCCAAAAATACATTCAAGAATAACTTAAAGCTAGTAAAAGATACAATACATAAGCGACAAAGGCATTCAAGTTCAAAAAACTAATACTAAGCCGATATTATAGGAATATCAAGTTCCAACTCCAACTTCAATGATTCTACATGAGTATTAAACTGAAATCTATATTTAATACTAAAGTATAATAGAAACCACACATTTTTAGTGTTCGAAGTAAAAAAATATTAATATGCCTTGAATCCCAACATTTGTCTTGCTGGACGTAGTTGGAGAACCATCATATGCATCCCTCCTGCCATATTAATACCCCAACAAGACAGGGGTCTCGCTGCTCGGTCAGTGAGCCTGTGGGGGGGTCTAGGGGGGAGCAGGTGTGCTCCCCCCTGCGAGGGTGTGGGGGTAGCACCCCTGATGATTTTTTTACTGACGGTTCTAATTCTATTTGGCTATTCACAATAAAATGTAATAATTATTTTACTTCACGTTTTATTTTTCAACCTTGCATATTCATATATGTGATAACTATTCTAAGATTTACGACTCATACAATCAAATAACAACATTAAGTTACAAACTTGAACTAATATAAAATATTTATTATAATTCAAACTCAAATTTATGTGCAATAGAACTAGTATGTGTAGATGTATGATAAATTGAACATGATGCATACAAGATCATTGCGATCTTTTCTTTTTTTTTGCATGGATCTATATATAGAAATATGCAACTATGCAAGTTTAACATGAAAACATAAACACAAACATAAAAAATAATGCTTAGGTAAAAATAGAGTCGAGTGCAAAGCAAATAATCAAAAAGTAAAAAAAAGCCTCCAGCTCGAGGCTTACGCCTCCGCCTCGCCTCGACCGCCTCGCGCCTCGAACGCCTCAAGTCAGGTCAAGGCGTACGCTCCAACCCAAGGACCTGAGGCGTGCGCCTCGGAGCGATTTTGGTGCGCCTCGCCTCGAGGCGTACACCTTTGCACCTCGAGGCGCCGCTTTTTAAAATAATGGTCACAAGGTAAGACGGATCCCTTCCCAAGATTTGCTTACTCATTTACATGATGCTCAACACCCCCCTTCAAGTATGGGCATAGAAATCAAACATGCCCAACTTGCCAACATTCTTCTCAAACTTGGAAATCGATAACACTTTGTGAAGACATCCACAACTTGTTCTTCAATTTTTATTTATGTCAGCACCAAATCCTTTGAATCAATTTTCTCTCGAATGAAGTGCCGATCAATTTCGACATGCTTTGTCCTGTCATGTAACACATGATTGTTAGAAAGATTTATGGCAGACTTGTTGTTACAAAATAATTTCACAGGCATATCAAGATCAACCACGAATCTGTCGTGATGATCTTAAGCCATAGCATCTCTGTGACACCCATTACCACCGCTCTGTACACAGCTTCATCACTTAACCTTGCACAAGTAGATTATGTTTACTTCCTAGATTACAAGGTTGTCGCCAAAATATACACAATATCCAATAATAGATCTTCTTGTGTCAACACATCCATCCCAATCGGAGTCAATGTAGCATTCGACCTCAAGCTTACCATTTTTCATAAAGATAAGTCCTTTTTTGAGATTCTTTTTTATATAGCAGAGAATGCGAACCACTGCCTTCATGTGCACATCAGTTGATGCGTGCATAAATTGGCTCACCACATTTATATCATATGTGATGTCCGATTTGGTAGGAGTGATGGAAATGAGCTTCCCCACAGGTCTTTGGTACTGATTATTTGAATCTTCATTAAGTTGATTCCCATCCTTGATTCCCAACTTGTGATTTTCCTCAATGGGAGTGTTGGAAGGTTTACATCCAAACTTTCTAGTTTTCTTTAAGAGATCCAGACTGTATTTTTTGACACAAAATAAGTCCATTCTTTGATCGTGCCATCTCAATGCCTAAGAAGTGCTTCAAGTCACCAAGATCTTTCAAGTCAAATGTCGCGGCATGTTCTCCTTTCAATCTTGTTATCTCCTCTCCGTCATCCCCGATAATGATCATGTTGTCAACGTAGACAATGAGAAGAGAAAATTTATTTGTTCTTCTTTTCACAAATAAAGTGTGATCTTCATTTCCTTGATGATAACCTAATATGATCATCAAGACTATAAGCTTCTCAATCTAAGCCCTGAGTGATTGCTTTAGATCATATAATGCCTTTTTTTAGCTTGCAACACTTTCCTGTCTTTTCATACCTAGGTGGCATATGCATTTAAACTTCTTAGAGATATGCATTCAAAAAGACATTCTTCTCGTCTATTTGATGAAGTTTCCATTCCTTAACGACAACAAGAGAAATAATAACATGTACCGTATTCATTTTCACTACAGGGGCAAAAGTTTCAAAATAATCAACACCATACTTTTAACTAAACCCTTTCGCTACAAGTTTGGCTTTGTATCTCTCAACTTGACCATCTGACTTGTACTTTATGGTGTACACCCACTTTAAACCAACCATATGCACACCTTCAGGGATGTCCACAATATCCCATGTGCAAATTTTTCTAAGCGCTTCCATTTCTTCTTCCATGGCATAAATCCATTGGGGATCGACAAAAGCTTCTTCAACATTCCTAGGAATCACAGATGCAGACAAAGATGCTATAGAACACTTGTAGTTCAGGATCCTCAATATCATCAGAGTATTTAATGAGTTCCTTTACTTCATTTTGTCTTGACTCTTAAGGAAGTCATCCTCCAAGAATTTCACTTCCCTAAAGACGAATACATTTTGAGTCTTAGGGTCGTAAAGTCGGTATCCAATATCGTCTTTCACATACCCAATGAAGTAGCAATCTCTAGTGTGAGATTCTAGCTTACTTACGTCCATGTTCTTGGAATGGATCAAACAAACCCAAATCCTCAAGTGTCTTAGCACCGAGCTTGGTTCCAAATCAAAGCTCATGAGGGGTTTTGGGTATAGACTTGCTAGGAATCTTATTAAGGATATATATATATATATTGAAGTCTCTACTGCATATCCCCAGAAAGTAAGAAGTAAATGTGATTTACTCATCATTGAGCAGATCATGTCCATGATGATCATGTTGTGTCTTTCAACAACATCATTTAGTTGTGGAGTTCCAGGAGGAGTGAAATTGGGGATAATTACTCTCTTTAAGGTATTCCTTGAATTCATCTGGGGGGTGCTCGCCACCTTGATCAGATCGAATTTATTTAATTTTCATATCGGTTCGGTTCTCAACCAAACCATGAACATTGGAACTCATATCCATTTACAACTAATTTAGATACAGACAACAAGTTCCTTCTAACTTTAGGTATATATAGACATTCTCTAAGTAACAAGACTCCCCCACTAGCAAAAGATAGTCTGCAAGTTCCGACAATGATTGCTGTAACAATTGCACAGATCCCATCTGGATGACTATCTCTCCATCCTTAAGCTTTCTAGTTTTCTGAAATTGCTGTAATACATTGCATACATGAACAAAAGCACTATAATCAATAATCCAATTACCTTCTCGTCTTACGAGAAAGTTAATTTCAATGATGAAAGTAGAATTTATACATGTTGGAGCGATACCTTTACCCTTTTCCAAGATTTTCAAGTAGTCTGGACAATTCATTTTCAAATGCCCCGACTTCTTACAGTGATGACATACATCCACATTCTTGGATGCCAGGAGAGTGGAAGTCTGAGAACATGAGACAACAATTTGACTCTTCTTCTTCTTATGGGCCAGACCCTTCTGGGACCCCTGCTTCCAACTGTACCGATCATTGACTTGTGCAACTATTGCTGCATGTAGGATTCTCTTTCTTCATGACATCTTCTGCCGACTTCAATGAAGCCATGAACTCAACATTAATTAAACACTATTTATTCATGTGGTACGATACCACATAATTATTGAAAGACTTGGACAAAGACATCAGAATAAAGTCAGTCTGCATGCCCGCATCCTTCTCTGTCCTGAGGATCTCCAGTTCAGAGAGGCATTTTGATTACGTGATCTCTAACTGATGT
Source organism: Ottelia alismoides (assembly GCA_037367405.1). Classification (NCBI taxonomy): domain Eukaryota; kingdom Viridiplantae; phylum Streptophyta; class Magnoliopsida; order Alismatales; family Hydrocharitaceae; genus Ottelia; species Ottelia alismoides. Next base: position 183,843 of record JAZKJV010011417.1, read on the forward strand.
CCTTGATGTCCCTTTCTGCATCTTGCAACGAATCAATTCTTTCATTATGTTATAACACTAAGTGTGGTTTACATCTCCGAACATCTCCTTAATATTCAACATTTTATCTTGGATGCTCCTAATGTCTATATGTTGCTTCTGAAACACATTTGACAAGGAACCCGCAATATAACATCGAGCCAACGAGTAGTCTTCATCAAATATTTCATTAAAATAGATATTTTCCTCTGACTTAGGGTTCATATGCTTGTTCTTGGTCAACACATAACCGATGCGCTCCGCAGAGAGAACAAGCTCTAGGTTTTTGAGCCAGTCCAAAGTTCGGCCCAATCAACTGGTTGATCTCCAGAAGCTTGCTGAGTAGGTTCATGGATTTCATCTGAGATTAAAAACACACTTATTAAAATATATACAATAAAATTATTTGTGTATATATGCTCCTTTGATTAAGGAAATTTAAATCAAAGTTGTCTTGCTTTTTAATACTTTGAAAGTCGATTCCCTTGTCCAACTTTTGAAGTAAGAGATATACTTACCACTATATCTCTAGCAGACATGTGATCTCTCTTCTACCTTTGTAACACCCCAATAATATGAGAAAATACAACTCGGGTAAAGGAAATTGGAACTCTTTCTGCCTTGCAAGTCCAACTTGCATTTCCCAATTTGATCTTTAACACCCGAGCCCACCACTCATAAAGTGACGTTGACTCGTTAATCGTTATTAATTAATCCAATCGTCAACATGATTAGCCCACGTCATATGCAATTCAATATTGCCTTAATTATATGATGAACAATATTAGGGTTATTACGCATACAACCTATCCCTTATGAGAAGCAAAGAGCTCCGGTCCATGTGCTCTTGTACATCGAAGCTATGACTTCGCATAGGCGTCTCCAATGTACAATCCATGACAACCGAACCCTTCGCCTTAACGAGAGACCATGGATGTCATCTTATGATCCTCTGTATCCCGTTCAAATTTTTATTAATTATTATGAATCAAATTCTCATGAATAATTCTTTAAGGGAATTTCAATCCTATTAGTAATATACTGTTTATTTTAATTGGACTAAATTAATTTAATCACATTAAATTAATTAACAATCGAATGCAACCAATAAACAATTAGGTTTGCTTGATATTACCGTATAGTATTATCTCTCACAAGTACAATTTGACTTACTCATATTACCCTTCCTCGAAAATGGATCCGGCTAGACGCTTGAGTTATGCCATGGGGAGCATTTCCTTGACATGCAATGTGCTAATTAAGGAACCAAGCTAACATACCCGGTCTAGACATCTTCACCATCCCGATTCAGAATAATACAATTGGATCAATGTACTTAACATTTTATGGATCATTCCTTTGATGACCGGCGTGATACTATATAGTATACACTTAAAAAGTTGATGCAAACGGAAATCGCGCGGCGTCGTTAATAAAATAATAATATAATTTTGGTGGATTTTTGGTAGAAGAGAGAGAGGGGTTGAGAAGAGAAATACTCGTCGGTAACGAGGGACGGAAGAAGAAGAACCGCGGAGATCGCGTGGAGGGAGAAGGAGAAGGGGGGGAGATAATGAGATAAAATCTCAAGAGAGAGGGGTTGAGAAGAGAAATAATCGTCGGTAACGAGGGACGGAAGAAGAAGAACCGCAGAGATCGCGTGGAGGGAGAAGGAGAAGGGGGGGAGATAATGAGATAAAATCTCAAATTTCACTTCATCATTGACTGTCTAAAAACAAGGACCTACCCTCTCTTTATATAGGAGAGAGGGTTTACAAAAATAGTAAACTCAATTAAATTGACAACCACTTATTTAATTGGACTCTAACAAATCCTAATTGACCTCTAATTACCTTAATTAGACTCTAATTATTTAATTGACCAACAATTATAATTAAAATCTACGAAATCAACGTTGAGATCACAGACGATCTCAATTATTCAATTAGACCAATACGACCGCTAAAAACGTAAATAAAATTGATAATTATTTAATTAGATAAATGTGGCCCCATAATTTGGGGTCACGCTGCATCAACTCTCCACCGCTTTAAAAATTCGGCTCCTGACGAATTGCGTGAACTGCAAGCTTGGAGGATGATTCGGCGGCTTCAATTGACTGCTGGAAGAACATGTGGGGCGTGAATGGCGGAATCCATGTGCGGGTGGGAGAGGCGCGGCTACCGTGGTTGAAACACATATGCGATGCGTACGGTGGCGTCGTCTCGATCGTCGTTTTCTTCCCATGGTGCTCAAAGAATTGATGCGGCATGGAGAATATGGCCCTTGAATAATCCATGATGAAGCAATGGCACAAAGAGAGGAGAAGGGGAGATGTGTCTAAAAATTGGAGCCATGGGGTCCTTAAATAGGAAAAACCCAAGGTCCTAGTCCTATTTGAATAAGGAAAGTCCCCATAATCCTGGTTTTCAGCCCTTCTCTTTAAAAATTTTTGCCACCAGGGGTAGGGGTGCAATTTTCGTACCCCTTCATTTTGCCTCACATTTCCATTGCTTTTGTTCTTTATGCAAATAGGGTTTTTTGGGAATTTGTTTTTGCAATTTTCCCAATTCAACCTCAATTCCCTGGAATTGAGGGATTGGGTTCCCTTCGTTAAGAAGCACCCGATAGGGTTTCTTCCCGTTTCCACGCGAGGCGGCGGCACCGGGTGTTGCGGGGGAGCTGTTGGCGAAGTCCGGTTCAGCAGCGGCGTCGCAGGCGGTGGGGATGCGGGGCTTGGGCGCGAGACGCGTGGTTGCTGGGGCGGGGGGTGCGGTTCGATCTGGGCGCCGCGCAGCAGCGCGCCAGATATGGAGGGGAAAGAGCGGGGCGGTGGCGAGGTTGGGAAGGGGGGAAGGGGAAGGTCGGGGGAAGGGGAAAGTCGGGGGTAGGGTTTCGCGTGGTTGGCGGCGCCGTGGGAGAGCCGCGACGGCGAGGAATGGAGGGCGGCGATGTGGGCGAGTCGGGGGAGGCGGCTCGTGGCAGTTGAGGGCCGGCAGACTGGGGCGGTGGTGGTGATGAAGGGGAGGCGGCGTCGGCGGGTGGGAGAGGAACTGTGCGGAGAAGAGGGGAGGTGAGATGGGTTTGGGTTTGCATGTAAAATTTGTCCTACAACTATTGTAGGATAAACTAGGGTCTTCATGTCACGAAGCAATCATTCAATGTTGTTGTTTGTAATGTATTTAAATGACACACCAATTAATCAGGATAAATTCCAAATTTTCATGATTATATTTGAATGATTAAACACATTAAAAGATGCCAACAAGATGATCCAATCATCTTCCGACCCATCTCCACTAAATATCACATATCTAGGGTAATCAGAGTCAGAATCGCACGGAATAAATTCGAGTGGTTTGCTGGTTTATTTCTTAACATAATTAATGTGTTTTAAATATGTTTCATGACATGAAAATAGTAACAAAAAACGTTTAATTACGAATCCGAGTTTATATGCAAAAAACAACACTATGGGAACTTTTCGAATTCAAAACAAAGCCCAATTTTAGCCAACTTTTGATTTTTTTGGGACATGTCCAGACCATATAAACATGCTTAAATATCCCAAAAAATTCGTTCATAATAGGATAAACCGATAGAATATCATATATGCTCAAAATCGATTCTGAATTTTAACAATGTGAAAAACGAGTTCCCGTACATCTCGATATCTAAAGCCTTATTCCTTAGAATTTGGATCATATCCAGGATCTTAAACCTGTCTCTGATACTCTGATACCAACTGAAGGCAAGGTGTTAGCCTCACGCATCACAGAAATGTAGAGATCAGTTTAAATCCGATCTAGGTCAACGAGTCATACTAGTTGGTATGGCAGCGGAAAAAACAAAAATTTTAAGATGAAGCCACATGGTACGAGAACCTTTCCTATGCCATTTCGTCAAGACCACATGAGTTTAGGCTTACCTCTTGAAGCGTGGTTGTAATCCTCAGAGCTTTTAAAGGAAGAAACCTCCTGACCCAAGTCTGATTCGACGAGAGTGCACTTGCAGGCATGATGATGAGTTCCTGTAATCCTGAGCGACAATCCAAGTGAGTAACCTCCTAATTTCGTCTCACAAAATCACTTATCTTCTTCACGAGTACGATGTACAGAAGAGGACGGAGTCACTCTAGCAATCGATCCGGCAACACGACATCAACATAACAACGATCGTGATCTCCACCAATCTTGGGTAGGAGGACGGTTTAGGGTTTTGGAGTGAGAGGGATGGGACGTGTGGAGATATATATATATATAGAATTTAGTTTATGCAACAATTGCATATATCTTGTGTAAAATGGTGTAGGGTTAGCCTCTCTTTTATAGTATTTTGGAAGGCCATAGATCCCAATCTATGTGCTCTCAATAATCAATGGCTTAGGTTGATTTGTTTTTCTTTTTAGTTCATAAAAATACAAAAAGAAAACACAAAGAGATAATTTGAGAACAATGTCCAAATTATATCAATTAAAATAATGAATAAATAAATGGAGTTTAATTAAAAAAGCTCCATCCATTTACTAAAAATAGGGTGGATGTCCACCATGGTTCAACAATCCATGGACGTTCACTCTAAGGAATGGAATGAGTCAAAATTAATTTATCCACTATATTAATTAAATAAATAATTGAAAAATCGTCAGTAATTCCAAATCATTTGTTATAATTGCAATTATACCATTCATTATTGAGAATTAAATTCTTCCATCCAATATTTAATGTAAATCGTATTTACATTAAATTATGTACTGTGAATTCAATTCACATTAAGATATAAATTGTGAATCTTATTCACAATTAATTTCTCTAGGATATTACGGATGATATCCACATTATCCATGATTATTGTGGATAGTTTTATCTACATTAATCCTATCCATGCTAATTAAATCAAATTTAATTATCCTGGACATCTCTATCTACATTAATTGTGATAATTAAATCCTATTTAATTATCCAATTTTCCAATGCCTAGATGAAATTGCTCATGGATTCTCGAACTCTTTCAAGAATTGTGTGCCTTCTCCTCATATACTTGGAGATAGGTTCAATGCGATTGTATATGCCATGTATAGTGACTTAGATAGTGAGATCCAATCTCATATCAAGATCTAGAAGATCACTCAGATATCTCTGATCATGTTAGACATGATATCCTATTATCCCATCTTCTTATTGCATCCGAATCATATTCGGATCAATGTCCAACAATTGGATCAAGATCGGATGTCCAGTCTATTGAGGGGAGTCACTAAAATTTAAACCTATTTCATCACTTCTTCGGAATGGAAGCGTTATGGTATACAATCATTTAAGATCACATCACCCTTGAGTATTCTTAATACCCGTACATCCTGCATATTGGAAGACAATGAATAAACCCAAAGGTTTGATCTCATTTTGGACTATCTCCTTTAGGGTTTTATCGTCAAGTTTCTCACTCGATCATTGGGAGTCAGTATCGATCATATGCTTTCCAAAAGCTTATATCATACGCACAAATCCCGTCTTGCTTCCAAAACGAGACGATTATCGATGGAATTTGGTTGGTCCCAGTATTTCATGAGTGAGCTCATGTCTTCCAGTTCGGTCGCGAACCCGTATAATCCCTTTAAGAGATCTCATTACTCATATGCCCTTGTATGCACACCAACTCGTCGGTGTATAGACCTTGATTAGGTCATCAATTTAATGGTCTGCATAATGTACATACTCAGGCATGTAGTAATACATCTATTTCTGGTCAGAGGATGCACGCCTATATCGTGGCCCAATACGACATAGGTCTTAGCTATCTCGATCTTGTTAAGTCAACTCTTTGACTTAATACATCCGACACCTTCGAATCTCTATTCCTGTACGGAGGACCTGCATCAAGAGATCGGTCGAATATCAACCTCTGGAGTAAGGATTATCTTCTCCTTCTCAGGTTGGAGATCCTCTCTTGACAATCATTTAACATTGCTAGCTAAGTACTCAATCTAACTCTTTAGATATCATCTCAACACCAGCCTCTATGATCTAACCATTAGATTAACAGCTGTATGATTATTATCAAGATGGCCATGGTACATAACCCTAATCGTACAAAGGGACCTTTATAAGTGCATGCATTCATTAATTTCAGACAGAGAGTGAAAATCAATAACTTCTGATATATGAGGATTACAATACCATTTATTGTAGAAATGGTTCGCAAAGGGCTTACATGTCCAACAACTTATTTCCACACTTTTTTAGAACAATCTTTTCACTCTCATACTCAGGGTTTAGAGTTCTCTTCCCATATTTATTGATTTTCTCTTTCATCTACCCTACTTTCTCAAAATGGAGAAAATATCATTGCGCCCCCATTTCCACTGTTTTAGATGATAAAAATTACCGTAGTTGGACACAAGCTATGTGGAATTTTTTGAAAGGATGAAAATTATGGTGCTATGTGACAGGTGCTATCCATGCTCCAATAAAAAGTGCAGGTGAAAGTGATGAAAAGTTCTTTGAAAGATTGGAGGATTGGGATAGCAAGAACAATAAATTATGACATGGTTTCGTAACACTTCTACATCTACTATTCTTGAACAATTCGATCGTTATGAAATCGCTTACCAGGTATGGGAGTTTCTGAAGAACAGATATACCAATGTGAACTTGGCTCAACAATACCAAATTTGGGGTACTCTTCATAACCTCAAACAAAGTCCAAGCCAAAGCATCAACAACTTTCTCTCAAACATGCAGTTACTATGGGATCAACTTGTTGTCGCAGAGCCTACCTTTGATTCTCCAACCGATGCAGCTAAATTCATTGCCCATTATAACCAAACCGCATCTTATTCAATTCTTGATGAGTCTTAAAAACGAGTTTGAACCAACTCGAGCATCTCTCTGTTGTCTTAATCCTTTGCCGACTCTTGATCAAGTTGTATCTGCGCTTTTCTCCGAAGAGACTTGTCTTGGCCTTCTAAACACTTCATATGAAGATGTTGCTCTTGCAAATCAATACAGATAAAAATATTGCAATAATTGTCGATGCACATGTCATATCTTATCTGATTGTTGAAATATTGAATGTCATAATTGTCACAAAAAGGGCATATGTCTGCGAAATCCCCAATGAAATCCTCTTTTGAGTGTCATTACGGCAAGAAAAATGGACATATCATTGAAAATTATCCCATTAAATCACAAAGACCTCATAAGTACAAGCATTAACAAACTCCAAGTTTGTATAATGCTCTGCAACTGTAGTTATGATAACTAATGATACCAGTTCTTCTTCATCGTCGACCATCTCCTTAAGTAACTTGGAGAATATGTTGAAACATGTGCTATCTTAACCACTAATTCGACTGCTTTATCTACCATTCAAGGTAAGACAACTTGGTTATTTGATTCAGATTGTTGTAATCATATGACATGCGATTCAAGTTCTTTTATCTTTAAACATCCTACTAATAATGCCTCAAATATTAGCATTGCCAATGGATCTACCCTATCTATTGATCACATATTACATATCCAAACAACTAATTTTTATCTTTGAATTACATATTATTCCCCTCCTTAGCATACAATCTAGTATGTGTTGGTCAATTATGTGACATTAGACTCATGTAACCTTTACATCTGATGGTTGTTAGGTCCGCAATCCTTTGACTGGGAAGCTCGTTTGGACTGGTCGTAAAGTGGGTCGCTTATTCGAGCTCAGTTATCTTCACCTCCCTCAAATAACAACATGTATTGCTTCTACCGCCTCCACTATACAACCATGTCATTCCAAGTTAGCTCATTGCTATGTTACTAAGTTGCACCACACCCTTTAGTCACTACCGGCAAGTTATGTTTCTTTGAAAATACCTTCTTTAATTACGTGTCTTGTCAAATGGCTAAACAACCATCTCTTTCTTTTGATAAAAATGAATCTATTACATATACACCATTTTCTTTAGTTCATTCAGATAATTGGGGACCTTCCTCCACTCCTTCAATGCGTAGGTCTCGTTATTATGTGATTTTCATTAATGACCAAACTCATTTTACTTTGATTTATCTTCTTAAAGTAGATTGGAACCTACCCGTATTTATATCAACTTTGCTAACATGATCCATACTCAATTCCAAGTTTTGATACCAACGCAATGGAAATCTTGATAATACTCTACAAACAAACAGTGCAATGGAAATCTTGATACCAAGTTTTGAATCTTTCTGAAACAACAATGCACTATAAATCAATGATCTTATCCCGAAACCTCCCAATAAAATGGTCGAGCCGAACGAAAGCATCGACAAATTTTAGATTCCACCAGATCCATGATATCAACAAAATGTCCTAAAAATACGTGGGGTGAGCCCGTTCTTACTGATGTTTTTATTATAAACTGTCTGCCTTCATCAGTTATAAACAGTCAAACACCCCTTTGAGCGTCTATATGGAGTTACTCCCGATTGCACAAAATTTCACGTTTTTGGGTGTACTTGTTTTGTGTTACTTTAATCCCATGAACACAATAAACTTGAACCCAAATCTCGGCTTTGTTGTTCCTTGGATATGGCATTAATCATAAAGGTTATCGTACAATATCTTAACGCCTTCGTATATGTAACACCCCGAGACTCTGATACCTACTAAGATACCATAATACGGGTTAGGTACCGAATTCCCATTCAAATACGGTCTCGATACGACTCGAGACCTGGATTTCGATCCGACTCTCTTATACTTTTGTTCTCTTATTTTTTAGGTTTCCGACCTTTTCCAATATCCAAATGAGGCATATGAACATCCTATTGTGTAGTACTCATCGAGGCCTTTCCAACGATACTAAGAACGTCCAAATTCGACATCAGATACCACGTGGAAGAAGAATACTTGTTTATTTATAGAGCCCAAGAGTTTTCTTATATAGAAGAGAGAGTCCTAATGGGTAAATTGCATACTACGGACAAAAGAAATAAATAACTATACAACATTGAGATAACATAAAAGCTCTCCAACACTCCTCTTCCCGACACGACACCTCTTTCGCAACCGACGCGGTGGCGTATTTTCCTAATGATCGAGAAGAGTTACGGGAAAATATGTGGATTCTTATTTTTCTGAAGTAATTGGTGAAATGTTATTTTTGGCAAAGTAATTTCCTACGTATCAGGTATATGGTAGGAATGAAGTTTGTATGGTTGAGATTTGATCACGGCATTTGGCTATATCTAATTTGAAACATTTGCATGCAATTGATCTAAAAAAAGGGATGCCTCATGGTCAAGCTATCATGTCTTATTCTGTGATGGTTTGCGATAGTTTCTGGACTTGGTGTTATGCTCACCTTGCCATATGTGGATTGATTTTTTTAGGATATATAGTAAGAATACACCAGGACGAAAGTGGTCAATCGAAAAGGTAGATCTTGGCGATGTTGATATACTGGTATTAAGTTGCATACTATCAGGTTTTATATTGTAGTTGTAGAATGCTCATGTGATATATTGTAGAATGCCAAAATACATCCTGTTGAGATATTTCTACATTCCTATGTATCTTTCCAGTTATTTTATTTTATTTATGTCTATCTTATGTAATTTACCATAGGTCTCTCTTCTATATAAGAGAGCCTAGTGTTACAGGAATAAACAACTCTCTTATTTTCTCCAACATGGTATTAGAGCGGTGGTCCTAGACCGGAGCTCTCGAACCCAAAACATATGTGACTATCACCAGGCCTGACATATCCTTTGCCGTGAGCAAAGTAAGTCAGTTTATGGAGCAGTTCAAACAAGCACATATGGATGCAGTCCATATGATTATGAGATACCTGAAGACTTCACCTGGTACGAGACTTCTTTTCATCAGGGGCACATCTCTCTCAGTTTACAGCATGTGCAGATGCATATTATGCTGGATGTCCAAAGGATAGAAAGTCTACCTCGGGCTTTGCTGTGTTTATAGGAAATTCCCTGGTTTCATGGAAGAGCAAGAAGCAGACTATGGTTGCTAGATCGAGTGCTGAGTCAGAATACAGGGCTATGGCGCAGGCTAGCACAGAGATGCTGTGGGTCAGATCTATTCTTACTGACTAGACTATAGAGGTGCGGCTTCCCATGCACCTCCAATGTGACAATCGGGCTGCTCTTTTCATTGCCAAAAACCCCGCATTCCATGAGAGAACGAAACATATTGAGGTAGACTGCCATTATACTAGAGATATGATTCAGAAGGGTCTGATTTCTACTTCTCATGTTAGTTCAGAAGAGCAAACAACAGATATCTTTATCAAGGCATTACTCAGGGGGCCATTTCAGAAGTGTTCGTCCAAGCTGAGCATGATTGACACCTAAGCTCCATCTTAAGGGGGAGTGTTGAGATACTTCTACATTCCTATGTATCTTTCCAGTTATTTTATTTCTTATGTCTATCTTATGTAATTTACCCATAGGTCCCTCCTTTGTATAAGAGAGCCTAGGGTTGCAGTAATAAACAACTCTTATTTTCTACAACACATCCCAACAATTGTGATATGGCAACTCGATCTTGGTTTGAAAGATTCACACAGAATTGATGTTAGCTTTACTTCATTTTATGATGTTTTTGCTGTAGAGTTGAGTTGAGGTGGCTTGAATGTTTCACTAATATTTCTATTTAAATATTTAATCTTGGGGATTTTAGTAGTTCGATAAATTTCTTCTGCAAAAAAATGTTCAGGCAGTCTCTCCAAGCATGTGGTCAGAGTTGGGACTTAGTTAGAGACGATGTAGATTTAGAGGTAATTGAGTATCGAACCTATGCAATTGAGGTACTTGACCATCACTTTAGTTAGTATATACAGGAGATTCTTTGTAAATTCATATGAATATAAATGAGAGGAAATAAGGCATAGACTGGAAAATAATCGAGAGCAATTCCGAGAACCATTAACAGCATCAGGTCTACAGTTTGTTCCCTTGCCAGGACTTTCTATCTCAATGACATCATACTCGATATTCAGTGTATGCATTATTGTATCTAATGTCTTTGATTTTTAATGAAATATTTAGGTAATGCATGGAGAGGATTATGTATGCCTAGGGCATCTTTTTGGTATGAGATCAAAGGTTGCACATATATCTAACGTTTCTTGTTTTCTTCCTATAACAGAATACGGTAAATACCCCCCCACCCCCCCTACAATGTTCCACTGTCAACTGCAATCATGGAAATCTTATTTTGATCCAATTAGACTGCTTTAAGTTTAATTTGAACCGCGGGTTGCGTGGATCGAACTGGAATTCATTGGAAACGTGTGGGGAGTAACCGAGATGTTGGTGCATGCCATGGGGAACCGAAATCTGATACAGACCTGGTTTCGATTCCGAAATCGCGGTAATAGTTGGGACTGTACTTTTTTTGATAGCTGGAGTATTATTCTATAATTAATATTAACTTCTGATGGTGCTATTAGATGGGCATGTTTCTGTACCATCATAGATTTCTCTCTCCACTACCTTTGTTGAAGTATGTAATAAAGTGATAGTTAAATATTTCCAGGATCCAATTGCCGCCCACTTATGTTTAGTCTCATCTGGATAAGTAGTGGGACTCTGGTTTGTCTGTATGGTTATATAAGGAGCACCAGACCCCCTGTACTCATTAAGAAATTCTAATAAGAAACATATGGCCCTTTGAGGCCTTCTCATGTGGTTACATCTCGCTCCTTCAAGAGTAGGGTTCCATGTAAAATCTTGAACGTTCCATGTTTTATATTTCTTTATTTTGTTCGTTCTTGTTCTGATTATGCTTCCGCATTTATATTTCAACGTGGTATTAGAGCAGTCGATTCTAAAGTTTATTTATTGACGTTTTTATCAGAGCGAGATTGGTTCTTGATCTGTCATTTGTGAAGATTCAATGTTATGATCATATTGTCATCAAAGTTCTAAAGATCATTCAAAGTTCCAGATTTTTTTTTAGGGTTCCTATAACCCTAAAAATTGCTCGAGCAGTTTTTGCGATGAGATCGGGTTTGCAGCAGCATCCAAGCCATCTTCCCCAACTGGCTCATCAGCTTTCTCTGCTGTAGTTGCATCTATTTCCTCCACAGGAAGTAAAGCTTAGGCATTTACAGGAACCTCTTAAGAAGCAGCATCCTTATTGCGGCCAAACCAAAGCCGCAACAGGCAACAAACCTTCAGCATACGCAACACAAGCACAAAGATGGTGACCCGATCGAAGGTCACAACAGTGCGAAAGCCTCGCGCACTTGGATCCCTAACTCCCCAACTCCTCTCCTTGTGTCAGATGATTGGACTTGATCTATGAAAGAAGAGATCCTCGAAAGCTGTTGAGAAATCGATTGGATCCCTAATGAACTTCGCTTCTTCAAGTGAATCGTTGTTTCTTGGTTGAAGACGCTCCTGATGAAGCTTGAATCAAGTGCTGCAAATGATGAAGATTCGCCCCGAGCCCATAACCAGGCACGCATAAAGGCTCCATCCGCATCTTCTCCCTTGCGTGAGTCCTTACCCAGGCTCCTCCAAGCGGATCCCTCCTCCTCCTCCTAGGCTCCCGGCAGCTCCAAGCGGTGGCGCAAACTTCACGCGCACATCTCTTGAGATGGGTTCCTTCTCTGGAACCCTAGGTGTGATAGTGGAAGAAAAAAGAGGGGTGATCCCTTCCTAAATAAGACCAACATCTCTTTCTCTAAAGCCTTCTTTTAGGCCCGATGTCTTGCTGCTATGTGTAAAAAAGAGGGACTGAATGTTCTAAGCCCAATTGGCATGATCTGTTACCTAAAAAAATGAGGGGGTTGCAAATTTTCTGGGCTCAAGTGGGTCGTCAGTTCGAAAAAAATGAATGAAAAAAGATGCCTCCTGTTAAAAAGAAAAAAAAGGGCTGATTGAAAAAAAAGGAAGAGAGGTCCATAGAAAAAAGAGAGATGGGCCCTGCATGAGAAAAAAAGAAGATGTGCTTGATTCAAAAAAAGGATTCTTGATTTAAAAAAAGCTACGTACAAAAAGAAGCCGTACAAAAAGAAGCCATCTATAAAAAGAAAAGAAATATTGATTTGTGCAAAAAAAAGGTACAAAAAATGCATGCTTTGTTTTTCGCAACTTGATGTTTCATGCTCTTTATTCTATCAAGTATGAGAGAAAGGGAGAGTCAGAGATGGATTCTTCAGGACTTCTGCTACTCGTCCACGACGGACAGACCGACACTCTAGATTTCTACAGATCATCTGTCTTCACCGAGCATCGACTTCTTCGTCAGGGTGTATACTTCTTTTACTATCCGGCCACTATTCCGCACTGGACTTCTTCTACTGTGACTATTCCCAGACACAACAGATATACGTTTCGTTGATCTTGTATCGCAACGACTCTACATGCAAGGCAGATATACGTTCCGGTGACCTGAAAGTTGCAGATCCGTCCTCGAGCGAGGTCTTCTACCAACATCGGACATATATTCTTCTTGTGATGTATCGTGTGAAGATGTGATGTATACCTTTTCTTTTTATTGCAAGCCGCAGCTTTCTCAGCTCTATCTTGAGGGGAGTGTTGAAGTATGTAATAGAGTGATAATTAAATTTCTACAGGATCTAATTGCCACCCACTTATGTTTAGTCCCACATGTATGAGCGTTGGAACTCTGTCTGTCTGTGGGGCTATATAAGGAGCCCTACATTTTCTGTACTCATTGAGAAATTCTAATAAGAAATATACGACTCTTTGAGGCCTTCTCCCGTAGTTTCATCCCGCTCCTTCGAGAGTAGTATTCCACGTAAAATCTTGAGCGTTCCATGTTTTATATTTCTTTATTTTGTTCATTCTTGTTCTAATTACGCTTCCACATTTATATTTTAACAACCTTAATCATCACACATTAATTTATCAACATTATGATGGTAAGCACAAAGACGGCCATCGTAAAAAATAGTCGAATCTTTCAACATGGATTTGAGCAAGAATCCATGTAGCCGACCCTACTTATAGTGGGAGAAGGCTTAGTAGATTTTATGATGGTAAGCACAATGCAAGCACACACCAAACCTTTTAAATGGATTTCCATGTGTGAGTGCGCAAATATGGTCTAAAATAACTGAGCGGATCAGTACGGCTTTGTAGCATGAGTCAAACTTAGCGATTAAGACGAATCTATAACCGTTAATCAATAAATCAATGCTCATCATTGAATTGAGTCACTTTGGTGATCAAATAAAAAAAAAGTTCTCCAAGGAGAAGCCCGCCTCCTTGGAAACTCGAATAGAGACTTGTACAACAGTAATAATCCGATCGAGAGATTAATGCTGCTTTAGCTCACCGTGTGTTGTGTGCATTGCTTAGTGCTCCTTTTGACGTTTTTGTGATTTTTCCATCACCGTATCGAGCGACTATGTACCCCTCATTATGCACCCTTGTGCTTTGTGCTGCGTGATTTGTTCTTTGTGTTCTCCATTTGACAATGAGGCCTACGAGCTCTATGTGACTTCTTAAGAATGTGTGTTACTAACATGGGGTGTGAGCAGTGACCCTAAGCAACATTAAACTGAAGTCCAAGTTCACCTTTCCTTACTAACGTGACTTCTATGTACCAATAGGTGATGGCCCCACGAATAAGTATCCAGATTCACCCTTGCGAGGAAAAACACCAAGATTATTAAATAAAGACCCGTAAGATGATGTGATTAGTAATGATTATCCAGGATCAAATATATTGAATCAGATCGTGCCCTTCCACCGGAACTCTAAGATTGTGGACTAGGCCGATTCATGATGATTCACGGGTTAAAATTTGAATTGAAAATCGGAAGTACAGTTTGTTAAGTGAAGCTAGTGGACGTATTGAGAACTTAGTTATGATGTATTGTACCCACCGCATGCTCTGCGGAGGCACCCCAACCTTAAGACCTTCTTCTTGCCTTGGAGTTATATTGTGAGGTCTCACCTGAACAAAGACCACAGACTATCCACCAAGCTTGGTTATTTTTTTATTATGGTCCTACTCTCTTATAAGTTATAATTGGTGTACAATACTTATTCATATTTGGATTAGAATTATAAGTAGAGTTGTTAGAAGTCACTTTGCGTGGGATGATCGTTCTTTGTAAGGTGTCATTTCTTAGTGGATGTTGGGAATATGGAAGTTGGTTATACTTTGTGGGTTTTTACAACTGTTTCTTGTACACTTTCTGTTTGCCTTCTAGTTGTTGTTTTATATCCGCACTGGATGCTTTGCTCATAAACATATTTGTGTGAATTCAGTAGGTTCACAGTGGCAGCGGTCGCAGCAGTAGGCGTCCAGTTGTTGACTTGGTTCAGCTTCTCTTGTGGTTTAATGAGTTCTTGTTCTTTTGGTATGTTATACTTGTATTCCTTTTTGAGAGACATGATGTATTTATACATGTGGCTATATTCCTACGGCATTGTACAAAATTTTTAGTGGACACGACGTTATGAATAAAGATGGAATGAAAAAATACGGTTCTTCTTTCTTTACTGTTCTCCTGCATGTTTGTCACAACTTAATATTTCGAATGTAGAATCGTATGTGTGGATGTGTATTGTTGACTTTCTGGACCATGGGGGTGTCACAATATATCATATCTTATTGTTTTTTGGTAGTACATCATGTTTTCTACTCTATCAACCTTTCACATGGTCCTTGAAAGAAGACATTGTTCTTGATACTTCTACCCTCGATCTTTTTCTTGTTGACACTGACATCCAACCATCGGATTCTTTTGTCCATGACCATAGAACTTCAACATCATCTATTGACCACAATCTTGCTATAGAAACTCAAGCTCGTAGACAATCTACTTGTCAAACACATCTTCCAACTCATTTACAAAACTATCATTGTTTCCCACCATTATATCTTCTAGTGAGCCAACTTCATACAAAGAGGATATTGCTGAAACTTGTTGGAAAAATGCTATGGATAAGAATTACATGCCTTAGAAAAGTAAAAAACTTAGCATGTTGTTGATTTCCTCCTAATAAAACTGTAATTGGTTGCAAATGGATCTATAAGCAACAACAACGTTCCCACATTAAGTAGGGTCGGCTAAAAAATGGCAAATCCTTCTCCCACTTTAAGTAGGGCCGACTACATGGATTCTTGCTCAAATCCATGTTAAAAGATCCGACTATTTTCTACGCTGGTTGTTGGCTACCTAACGCAACCCCCACAAGAGGGATTTGAACCCTGGTTTTTGGCTGATAGACACACTGCACTACCACCGGGCCATTGGAGTGGGTGCAAATGGATCTATAAGATCAAAACAAATCTGATGGATCAATAGATCACCATTAAGCTCTCCTTATCGCCAAAGGCTTCAACCAAGAATACATCATTGACTATGAGGAAACCTTTGGTCATGTTGCTCGACTTACCTCTGTTCATACTCTTCTCGTAGTTGCAGCTGCACGATCTTTGAATCTTTTTCAAATGGATGTCAAAAATGCCTTTCTAAATGGTGAACTTCATAAGGAAGTTTACATTCGTTCACCCCTAGGATGACACACTCCTAAAAATAAAGTTTATCAATTACGACGTGCACTTTATGGTCTAAAATAAGTGCCAAGGGAGTGGTTTGCTACCTTTAGTTCCACCATAACTGCTTTCAACTTTGTTCCAAGCTCTCATGATTCAGCTCTATTTATTCACGAAACTGATGATTGTATCGTACTCTTACTTCTCTATGTTGATGATCTCATCATTACTGGTAATGACATATCAAGTATTAACGACTTAAAGGACTTTCTATCTCAAAAATTTGAATGAAAGATTTGGGAAAACTCCATTATTTTGTAGGATTAGAAGTTACACATCATACTACAAGTCTTTACCTTAGTCTAAATATTCCTTGGATCTCTTAAAAAAAGCTAGGATCATCGATGATAAGATCACCTAAATCCCTTTTGAACCAAATATCAAATCAAATTTAACTTAGGGAACATCTCTATCTGATCCAACCCTTTATCGTCTGCTTGTCGAAAGTCTAATTTATCTTACAGTTACTCGTCCTAATATTGGACATGCAGTTCAGTTGGTAAGGTGGTTCATGTCATCTCCACGTACCACTCACTTCGCAGCCGTACTAAGAATTCTTAGATATATCAAAGGAACCATTTATCATGGTCTGCACTTAGCTAAAGATTCACCTCTTAATTTGCATGCTTATTCAAATTCATATTGAATGGATTCTATGATAGATCGTGTTGGGAAAATAGAAAGAGTTGTTTATTCCATGAACCCTAGGCTCTCTTATATAGGAGAGCAACATATGGGTAAATTACATAAGACAATCATAAGAAGGAAATTAGGAAACAGTACAAATAACGTAACATAAATATATCTCTATACTCTTCCTCAAGATGGAGCATAGATGTCGATCATGCTCAGCTTGGATGAGCACTTTGGAACGGTCCTCTTAGTAAGGCCTTGGTGAAGATATCTGCAGTCTGGTCTCCTGAGCTGACATGAGACGTGGAAATAAAACCCTTCTGAATCATATATCGTATATAGTGGAAATCAACCTTGATGTGCTTGGTTCGTTCATGAAATGATGGATTATTTGCAATAAATATAGCAGCTTGATTGTCACATTCCAGTACCATAAGAAGGGGAACCTCTATATATAGATCTGTAAGGCATGGAAGGCCGTATCCCGATATATCGGCGATATATCGACGATATATCGGTATTGACAGGTCACCGATATATCGCCAATATATCCGATATCGGGTATCGACAGGCAAAAAAGGCGAGCCGAATCCCGATGTCGGTGATATGGCGTCGATATATCGCCGATATATCGGCGATATATCGGTATCGACATGGTACCGATATCGATACCGATATTGATATGTCCTTCTATGCTGTAATGACAGCTTTAACCCACATCATTTCTGTACTGACCTGTGCCATAGTCCTATATTCAGACTCAACACTAGATCTGGCTACAACAATTTGCTTCTTGCTCCTCCATGAGACAAGAGAATCTCCAACATATACAGCAAATCCAGTGGTGGACTTCCTATCCTTTGGACACCCTGCATAATCAGCATCCACACATGTTGAAATAGTGACCTCCTTGCCTTTCCTAAACAATAGACCTGCACTTGGAGATGATTTAAGACACCTGAGTATCATCTGTATAGCATCCATATGGACCTGACGTGGTTGCTCCATGAACCTGCTCACCCGACTAACAACAAAAGATATATTGTGTCTGGTAATGGTAACATAAAGGAGTTTTCCTACCAGCTCTCTGGATCTCCTCCTATCAACCTCATCAGTATCATCATCATATAGTTTTATGCTTGGATCCATAGGTGTGGTGGCAGGTCGACATCCAAGCATTCCTATGTCACTCAACAAATTGGTGACATATTTCCTCTGGGTTATCACAAGCCCTTGTTGATTTCTGGCAAACTCCAGTCCCACAAAGTATCTAAGGGTTCCAAGGTTCTTGGTAACAAATTCACGACCCAGAAGTTCTTTCGCCCTCTTGATTCCTTGTATGTCATCTCCTGTAATAAGGATATCATCAACATACACCATAATTGCAATCATACCTCTGGATGTTTTCTGTATAAAGAGGGAATGATCTGCATTTAGTTTGTACCCCTGTTTTTCAAACAAGTTTGAAAGCTTCTGGAACCAAGCTCTAGAGCTCTGCTTAAGGCCATAGATCGCCTTATGAAATCTACACACCTGTGAACACCCCCCCTCAACAGCAAAACCGGGTGGCTGTTGCATGTAGACTTCCTCCTGAAGATCACCATATGGAAATGCATTCTTGACGTCTAACTGAAACAGCGACCAATCTCGAATCACTGCCACAGAGAAGGATCCGTAAGGTGGAATGACGAGCAACTGGTGAGAATGTGTCAAGATAATCCACCCCATATGTCTGTGTAAACCCTCGTGCAACCAGGCGTGCCTTGTATCTGTCAATGCTACCATCTGCATTTCGCTTAACTGTAAACACCATTTACAACTAATTGTAGACACACCAGTAGGAGCTGGGATAAGGCTCCAGGTGTCTCTCAACTGAAGAGCAGCCACTCCGTAGCCAATCGCCACCGACTGTCCTTCAAAGCCTCTTGATAATTCTGTGAAATAGCCACGATAGATAGTGCAGCAACAAAATTCCTGAATTCACCAGTCAAGCGACCAAAGAAACCATGGATTCTATAGGATATGATGCACATCTACGCTTCTGCTTCCGAAGTGCAATAGGCAGGTCCAAATCAACAACCTCCACATCTGTCCCATGTAAAGAAACTGCTCAGGTAAACCACTAGACCCATCATTAGAAACTGTATCCTCATGACATACCTCATGTGTGCTAGATGATGAGCGGTGACCATGAGCAGAAGCAGGCCGACGGGTATAGTGGTGTGGCAATGGTGGAACATGGACTGTAATAGGAAGTGGATGTGGCATAGGTAGTGGTGGCGATGTTGTTGTTGTTGGTGGTGGTGGTGGCATGTATATGGCTTCATCAGTGTTTGAAGACATCAACCGATCACCTGTAGGGGAGAAGTACAGGAAGGACTCGAAAAAGGTGACATCGGCACTAACATAATGCTTCCTACGCATCGGATCATAACACATGTACCCTTTTTGTGTCCTGGAGTACCCGACAAAAACATACTTGACAGCTCTAGGAGAGAGCTTGTTAATACCCAGAGACAACTGGTGGACGAAGGTAATTGAGACAAACACACGAGGAGTAAGTGAGAACAATTCCTTTTCAGGAAAGGCTAGAGAGAAAGGAATCTTCTCACCCAAGACAGACGACAGGATGCGATTAATGAGATAACATGCCGTTAGAACAACATCGCCCCAAAAGAATGAGGAGCATGACTCTGAGTGAGAAGCGTCCTAGTGATCAAGCAAATGACGATGTTTCCTTTCTGCAACTCCATTTTGTTGGGAAGTATAGGCACATGATGTTTGATGAATAATTCCTTGGGTGGAAAAATAATTGGAGAGTGTATTAGTACAAAATTCCAAGGCATTATCGGTTCTCACAATTTTCACAGGAGCAGAAAAAACATTACGAACTTCAGTTAAATTTTTTTTGATAACATTTCCATCTTCAGATTTACTCTTTAATAGAAGACCCAAGACAAACGAGAAAAATAATCAACAACAACAACAAGATAAAGCACGTGCTCCTGATGATTAGGGACATGACTCACGACTGGGACCCCAAATATCGACATGAAACAACTCAACAAATGGAGCTGCTGCTCCGACTCTGACGGCTGGGAAAGGTAGATCTATGATGCTTTCTCAACTGACAAGCCTCACATTGAAAGGATGTGCGAGGAGAGATCTGGGGCAGAACACGACATAATTTCTGAAGCGGTAGATGACCAAAGTGCAGGTGCCACATAATTGGTGAGACATGTCCAACAGATAAAGAGGAGATTCCGGCATAGGGAGTTCGAACTAGGCGATAGAGGCCGTCCTGCTCACGACCACACCCAATCACGTTGCCCATAAGGATGTCCTGAAAAACAAGAGAAGATGGGTCAAAGATGGCTCGACATTGTAAATCCTTCGCAATCTGTCTAATTGACAACATATTAGTAGAGAAATCAAGTGCTTGCAAAACATTCTTTAGATGCATAGAGGGTGGCAAGCTAATCTTCCCCTGACCAGTGATCGAGGAGTGAGTCCCATCTGCAATAACCACAGTACGTCCTGGAGGAACCTGTCTGTAGGTTGTAAGTTGACCCTTGTCTCCACACAAACGATGTGTGGCACCAATGTCCATGATCCATTCTATAGCATCAGATCCACTACTTCTAGTGAGTGCATAAGTATTACCTGAGGTACTGGAGGAGGCTGAAGCAGCTACATCTGAATGACTCTCGGGGACCGTCGAAGTGGCACAAGATTGGAGGGAGGTATTGTTAGCAATGTGAGCCCGAGGCGAACCATTCCTACAATAAATGTTATTGTAATAAATGATTTATCAATAAAAGTTATTGATGTTTTGTTTCACTCCCTTTCTGATATTGAATGAATGAATGCACTATAAGGTCCCTCTGTACAATAAGGGTTATGTACCATGGCCAACTTGATAATCATACAGCTGTTGATTCAATGATTGAATCATAGAGGCTGATGCTTGGATGAATATCTAAGGAGTTAGATAGAGGACTCATCAAGCATCATCAATGATTGACAAGTAGTGATCTCCAGTCTGAGTGGGAGATGGCAATCCCATCTCAATAGACTGATATCTGATCGACCTCTTGATGCAGGTCCCCTGCATAGGAATATTGATTCGGAGGTATCAGATTAGTTGAGTCAATGAGTTGACTTAATGAGATCGAGATAACCAAAGACCTATGATGAATACTGTCACATCACAGGCAAACATCCTCTGACCAGAGACAGATATATTACTATATGTCTGAGCATGTACATTTGGCAGACCAATAGGTTGATGACCTAATCAAGGTCTATACACCGGCGAGCTGGTGTGCATGTAAGGGCATATGAGTGATATGATCTCTCAAAGGGATCATACATGTTCACTTATGAACCGGGAGACATGAGCTCACTCATGAGGTATTGGGATTGACCAAATTCCATGCATGGTCATCATGCTTTAGAAGCATGATATGAATTTGAAGGTAAGATATATGCTTTGTGAAAGCATATGATCTGTACCATATCCCAAGGACCAAGATTGAGAAACTTAATGATCAAACTATGAAGATGACAGTGAAAAAGTGATCTTTATCTTCATGATGATCATGAGTCTTCCCGTATGCAGGATGTGCAGGTATTAGGAATACATGAAGGGTGATTTGATCATAAACGATTGTATAACCATGACGCTTCCATTCCGAGGGAGTGATGAAACAGGTCTGGATTTTAGTGACTCCTCTCATCAGAGAAGTGACCTAATCTTAATCCATTTACTGGACATTGATCTGAATGAGATTCAGATGCAATGAGAAGATCAGGTTTACGGTCTTGATTTAATCAAGCATCTATGAGAGGTCCATGGGATCTGGATTTGAGATGTGATCTCAATATCCAAGTCACTATACGTGGAACAATACAATCGCCCTGTCCTTATCTCCAAGTATCTGAGGAGAAATAGCATTGTTCTTAAATGGTTTAAGAACAATTCCATAAGATCTAAGCAAAGAGAAGTTGATAATTAAATGTGATTTAATTATCATGATGTATGAGAAATTATCCAATATAATTAAATGTGATTTAATTATTATGGATAAGAATAATGTGGATAGTAATATCCAATTATTCATAATATATTATAAATGTGATTTATAATGTATTAGAGAGAGTTAAATATAATTTATATTAGTAGATTAATTATTAATGTGTATTGGATACACATTGTCTAATTAATTGAAAAATGTAAATTACATTTTGTTTTGGGTTGTGAATATGATTCACAATATTCCAATGTCAAGATTGCAATATTCCCAAAATTAATTGAGAATTATTTTGGTGAATTAAAATACCAACAAATTGTTGTTGGAAAATAAGTAGAGAGAAAATTAAGGAGATGTGCAATCTCATGGGAATCATGAGATTGCACTCCTCTTTAGGAATGAGGGGGGCGGCACCCAATTCCCTTGGGAAATTGGTGGCCGTCCCCTCTTCCATATGAGGAGAGTATCTCCTTTGCCTTCTCTCTCCTTATTTGATTGATTTAAATTTGGTATTAATATTTATTTGATTTATCAAATATATTTTTATCAAATTAAATCACAAGTTGTTGGTTTTTACCAACAACAATCTTGACCATTGGATTGACATAAATCAATCTCAACCATTGATTTTATGTGACACATGGATTGAGATCCATGGATCCCAAAACCCTATAAATAGAGACGCATACTTGGCTCTCTCTTTACATGCTATTGTAGCACTCTTCTCTCTCTCTTTCTCCATACTCGACAGCCCTCTCTCCTCCTTCCTTCTTGGTGGCCGTCCACCTTGGTGGAGAGAATCGTCGTCGCCTTCGCCTTCGCGCTGCCGCTTCGACGCTCTGCGGTTCTCCTTCTACTTCGAGTGCTTCGCCTACGAAGGAGACGTTCGATCTCGTGCGACGAGATCAGGAGCAACCGTGCTTGGATCAACTTCTTGGATTGCGAGGACACCGCGGTTCATCCCCGCGCTCGCAAGCGATCTCTCCGATGATCGGACTTGAGACATGAGGTCTCTTCTCTTAGAGACTCGATCAACCATGCTTCAAGAGGTATTGCATTATACTTGTTGTGGTTATAGATGAAACGATCCGCGAATTGTTCTTGGATCATGTGGTTTCATCGAATACAATTTTTTAAATTCCGCTGCACCGAACAACTAGTACGACTAGTCGTTCTTCGTCGTATCCGATACGACGCTCACGCTTCCGTGATGCGCTTGAGGATTTCTCCATATCCTTCAGGTATAATACCCCTCAATCGTGCTACAACATCATCAAAACGTTGATCCAAAGAGGAAGCAACTGGGGGCTCAATCTGTTCAGCCACTCGGCATGGCCTCAAATTTCAGCGAACTTCTGTCGAATATCGATATCGTGTCAAAATCGAAATTCGACCGAAATGGCCGAAACATGGGGGTCCTAGTACAAAAAATAATCGAAATGATCGAAATTTCGGTCGAAATTCGACCGAAATTCTATCGAAATTCTGTTTCGTTCAGTCACCGAAATGGTGGCTGAAACCGACATTTAGGGCCTTGGAAGCAGGGAATCCATGCTTGGAGTAGAATATATCCTCTGTATGCCCAAAACGATGGCAGAAAGTACATGGCTGATGAACACGACCTCCCCTGCTTCGAGGTCCACGACCATGAAACTGAGAAGATCCTCCGCGACCTCGGATGCCGCCATTGTTGAGGATGTCTGATTGGCAGTAGAAGATGGAACAGTAATACGACTGAGTCTGCGGAAAGCTTCTTCCATAGGAGGAATAGTAGAGTCTGCCAAAATCTGGGAACGGACCGCCTCGTACTCTGGATCAAGGACTGCCAGGAACACACCAACTATGGTGGCATTCCTATAAGTTTTTTGCTGCTCAGGGGTGGATGTGAGAGGCATGAAGCTATATAATTTCTCGAACATCCCTCGCAGGAATGTATATAGTGAGTGGAGAGGCTGTCCATTTTGTTTGATAGTAAAGATATCATGTTGAAGTTGTAGAATCTTCGTCTCGTTCTTTGCCTGTGAATAAGTAGCAGCAAGAATATCCCACATCGCCTTGGCAGTGGGCTGATGGAGTATATCATTGGCAATCTCTATTGCCAATGTACCTGAAAGCCAAACCTTGGCATATGCATCATCCGCCTCCCATGAAGCGTTAACCCCGGTCTTCTCAGCAAGCTCTTCCTCGGTAAGAATGTGTTTCTTACTGGTAGACTTCATCGTACTCATGAACTGCATAGCCTACAATTCATAGTTTGACCCATCCATCTTGACTATAGGCGCAGGATCTCTGGAGGTGCCTGTGGAGGGAATATCTGCCTTGCTTTCTGACATGATGACAAGAGTAGACTAGGGTTGTAGACGAGATAGACTTTTGTCTACACTGACATACAAGGGTTCAGTTGCATGGGTAGACTCAAGCAACCAAACACATCAAGACGTCGTGACATGCTCGACAGAGGTCTAGGTGCAACAGGATCTAGATGATGGGAAAGTCCCTAGGCGGCGGGCCGTGACAGCCCAGGGTGGCGAGGGGCCTAGGCTGCGAGGGGCTTAGGCGGTAGGAGGCACGGGGGACTAGGCGGCGCATGAAGCCTGAGAGCACAGGGCCTAGGCGGTGGAGGAAGCCCGAGAGCACGGGGGGCCGACGACGGCGGAGAGATGCATGCGGGGAGGCTCGAGGCGGCACGTGCAAGAGGGGTTTGAGGTGGGCGTTAGGGTTTCGGTACAGGAGCTCCGATCTAAGACTGCCGCACTGATACCATGTTGGGAAAATAGAAAGAGTTGTTTATTCCATGAATCCTAGGCTCTCTTATATAGGAGAGTAGCCTATGGGTAAACTACATAAGACATTCATAAAAGAAGGAAATTAGGAAACAATACAAATAACGCAACATAAATATATCTCTACATATCGCATGTCAACGACTGGCTTTTGTTTCTTCCTGGGTTCCTCACTAGTTTCATGGAGAAGTAAAAAGCAAGAGTTAACAACACATTCTAGTACAAAAGCAGAATACTGCGCATTGGCAGATACAACCTTCGAGTTACTTTGGTTACGATGGCTTCTCGCAGATATGGATGCTTCTCCTTCAACAACTACACCATTTTGTTGTGATAATAAAAGTGCCATTCAAAGTGCTCACAATGACATCGTCCATGAGCGTACAAAACACATTGAAGCAAACTGTCATTAATACGTCAACATATTCAAAGAGGAGTTTTGTCCCTGTTGCACATTTCTTCCCATGAACAAACTGCAGATATCTTCACCAAAGCACTTCCGCAAGGACGCTTTCAATACCTTGTTTCCAAACTCAAGTTGGCTTCTTTACCATCTTGAGTTTGAGGGAGGATGTTAGCATAATTGTATTAGCCATTGTAGTAACGGCTATAGGAAAACTATTCATCTTCCATTCTTTCACCTTACCTTTTTCTTGTCTTCCCTTTATATACAACCCATGTACTCAACCTCAGTAGGTCAATTGTAACTTACAAAGAAGCATTATCCCCTCATCTTTGAGTTTCACAAAAGGATTACCAAATTCTGTACTGATTGTTGTGCCTTGCTGCATATGTTGGATGATGGCAAGGTTGGAAGAGGAAATGGGAAAAAAGAGTTGGATTGAAGTTAATGAGGATGAAGCAGCAAATGAGATGGTTGTGCAATCGTTGGTGGAGACTATGGTGCAGCAGGACCTACAACCTCTGTTGGAGGATACACTGCAGCAGCAGCAACAACAAATTTCACAATAACAACAACAGCTGCCTTTCGAAGTAGGAGCTGCTAACTCTTGGTTGCAGCAACGATCTTATATGGCTGGTAGTGCACAATTCGATCTGAAATGCTTGGAGGAGCTTTTTGTTCATACTGAGGTGGAAGAGAGACGATTTTATTTTGAAGAGTAATGATTTGATTACTATAAGAAGCAACATCTTGAAGTACAGCAGCCACACGGACAGTCTACGCAACAGCAGGAACATCAGACTTTGGAGGTTGTCGAGTTGATGCAGCCCTTCTTCGTTGGTGGCGCAGCAATCATCAGAGCTCAGTTCAGCGGCAACTACAGCGGACACTGAAGGTAACCAATTTTTGGGAATTTTGCAGCTAAAGAATTTGGTGGATGATAAGCGGCAACAAAAGATTGATATACCTTCTATGAATGCATTGGTACAGCAGCCATCATCAGAGCATCTTTCAACTCAAAAGCAGCAGCAGAAGGCTGCTACTCATGAGTAGATGAAGCATCAACCTTTGATGGTTCTTCAGCAACAGGAGTCTCCAAGGGAGGAACAAAAGGAAAATACTTGTTCCTTCGAGGAAACACACAAGAAGCAACTACATAGGAAGCATATACCAGCCTCGCAGCAGCATCAGACTTGGTTACACACACCTTCACATCTACAGCAGCAGCAGCTATCTGCTGTCTCGAATCAGAAGTTGCAAAGTACTGAGAAGAGTAGCCACTGGTGGTGCCTGAGAAGTCATCTCAGGTGGCTGATCAAAAGATGCAACAACCAATGGTGCCTGATTTGTTTCGCATAGTCAAGCAACCAGAAAAGGCATCTGTTGCTACTTTTTCATTTCATGTAAAGGAGCAGCAGCCAACTCCTAAGCAGCAGAACAATGAAGAAGATGTAGTTGAATCTTCAAGCAATGAAAGATCGACCCCAGTTTCAAGGAAGGAATTTTGTGCGAGCAGTACCATTCTTCAACAAAATCAAGAGCAAATGCAACAGAAACTACGACAATTGGAGCCTGAAGAAGATATTGAGCCTATCAAATATAGAATCATTCGTTCTGAATGTTATCTCCTGCAGTTCACATACCAGTTTACAAAGAAAGTCAGCTAAAAAGCATGACAACTCGATCAAGAAGGAGAAATCAATGGCACAGTGGAGAAAGATTGATTCATGGTCCAGGAAAAGAAGTGGCTTGATTTATCTAGATCTTCAGCCTTCATTTAGAACATTTTCTTTTATCAAGGCCTAAGGGCCATTGTTATAGTTGCTTTTCTTTCAAGGCCACGTTAACCATGCCAAGTTCAACTTTCCATGCTTTAATTCCTTGTCGACCACACTAGTTCTGAAGGATATATGCCTCACACCATGAACTTCATGTAAAATCTTCGAAATCAATGAAAGCGCTGACCCTATATCGGGCTTATCAGTTAAAAAAGGAATTTTACGTGGTTATTGGAAATATAAGAGGATCAAATATCCCATATAACTCTAATTATATAACTCTCAACAGAAAGTAAGCTTGGGTTTAGTGGAGAGAACATTTTGAGGTTGGTGGGGAGAACTAGGATTGGATGAGATATTTGATTTGTTTTAGTAACTAGATTTTGCACACTTTGACTATACTAGAGCCATTTATGTGGTTGTGCTTCCGTAACAGAGATCGATGAATGTATTATTGCAGAATCTGATCTTTAAAATATTCCTTTAATCTCGCATGTACATATTCGGGATCAAATAGTTTCTGATGTCTATTTACCTTTGTAGGCATCCTTTTGATAGTTATGAAACTACATATATGTTTGTGCATATACATGCAACCACTATGCTGCAGAGAAAAAAAATATATACAGAACTGGTTACTGTCTTAATGACATCTGGCACTCCACCTGAACATTCGTAAAACATAGATAATTTTTAAGATCTTATAGTCAGAAAGTTGGAATAGTAATGGACATGATTTTACAATATAATCTACTTTGCTAGTCTAACCTTACATGAAAGCTCACTCAAGTTTATATACCTAGTAGGATTTTCTAATTGGGCTAACTCTATAATCGCCTTTTCCAATTCTCTTGATTCTTTCTTTAAACCCCCGATGCAATATCCACAAGAGCCTAGAAACAAAATAATTTGGTTCACATCATGATTTTCTTCATCTTCGCCAAGTTTATGTACCAAGTCTGATGCACACCGAAGATAAAAAGATAGAATCTGTTGGGACTCTTTTTCATCAGTGGTCATTACAGATTTTTCTCCCATCTCAAGATCATCAGATATCGTCTGAACCTGTGAATTCTTGTCCATTTTCTTGTCCTGCATAATATGGTGTAAGCACATGATCAAATCATCAACTTTGTCTAGTGCTTCTAGTTCTACTTTGATTGTTTCCTGAATTCTGTGCCATCCTTGACTGTTCCTGTTATATTCTTGAAACAGAAGCTGCTCCATAAGACCTAGAAAGATTATAAATTCTGCCATTCTGGACAAGGAGTTATGGATCTTGCCATATAGATCACCAGGAAATGGCAAAAACCAGAAGTTTGGCTCTTCCTGTGCTTCCTTCGTAAGTTTCTTAAGCTGACAGATTTGCTCCATCAGCTTCTTTCCCCCCTCCTTGAGCTCAGATGACGATGTAGATGATGCATTCTCGCTTCTGCATATTATACTCATGCATTTATGAAGAGATTCTATGCTATGACATAGGTGAGACCTTGCTAATGATGAAGCTCTTGTAGGCTGCAATATAATCTCGACAAGAATGCAGCACAGCAAGCCGATGCATGTTTCCGTAAGCCTAGCTATTGCAAAAGTTGTAGGGAAACCGTAATTCTTCCTCCCTAAAATTATGATTGCTGAAACGGCTGCTGTAATTCCTCCTGCTTGACCATACATCTGGCTTTGCCTCAGGAAGCTGGTGAAAACTATCCATGGGAGGATGACCAAGAATCTTAGTTCCATATAGTTCTGGGAGATAATGGAACCTAGAACTCCATAAACTGATCCTAATGCAGTGCCCTGTGCTCTAAGGTTTGCCAACTTGAATGTGGCCTCCCTCCATGGGGTGATTGCCATGGCAACCGTAAGCCCTGACCAGTATCCATTGTCTTTGCTGAAGAGAACACCGAAAAGCACTGCAAGTCCTGTTGCCATGGAACACTTCATGGATACCATCAACATCTCACGTGTGATTATTGGAATTGCACAAAATTGCCGGGCGTTTCTTGCAGGCGATGCTTCCTGACTTAGAACACATTCTGAGTATTCACTGGCGGCGGCGGGTGCCACTTTCTTTTCTTGTCTGTTGGTGAGTGAATGCACCATCATGAACTCTGCATCTAGAAGTCTCATGCAGAATAAGGAGAAGAGGATAAAGCTGTTTTGCACATCTATGGGAATTGTGTTGCCGAGGGACTCTGGTATGTGTTCGTATGTATCTGGACTTGATATTATTTTGTTTGGCTGTGCCGTCAATGTGGAAATTATTTGGTTTTCCAGACTATGGAGATAGTCTTTGAGCCCATGTGTGATTGCTTTTACAGGAAATGAAGCAACTGAGGTCAGAGCTATTTCCATTCCCTTGAGAGACATGTCTATTGCTTGCAACATGTCGAATATGTCTCTTGTCTGGGAACAAGCCAGTGTAAATTGAGGCCTTTCCCACTTTAAACTTCCCTGTTGTAAGTAAAACACAAAGTATGATTAGTATTTGAGCAGGTTTAGGTAGATGCAATAACAATGTAAAAGGACTTGCATATTATTTATATTGTGCTGCAGGCAATTCACGTTTCTTGCATTTTATGATTTACAACTTGATGAACCAGCGGTTTCTAGTGTTTGCCAACTGGTTTTTCGTAACGGAAATATCAACATATTTTTTGTTCTATTGTTACTTTACATTTGCCTTTTTTCTTCCCTTTTTCTTGAAAGCATTTTTTAGGTTGTCCTATGGTCATCTAAAAATCTATTATAAGGCAGCTTTGCAGCCTGTAGAATATTTTTCAGGACGTAGCTGCAATGACTAGTGAGAAGTGATAGTTTAACCTTTTCTACATCTTGTATTTTGATAAGGGCATGTATTTGGATAATATAAAATCAATTTAGTTTAACATGATAACATCTTAAGAATCACGCATAACATGCTTAATGAATTTGAAAGTAACTCATTTTCAACGGCTAGTTGAAACTATGTTTTCTGGACGTGGACCCACTGCTATTCTGAATTCGGGTTTATCTGAGTAGTGGGCAATTGGGTTGTGTGACCAAACATCAACTTTCAGTGGTTGAATGCAATGCGATCAAGAGGGTCAATGGAAAAACAAACAAACTGTTGAGGTGCAATATCTGAAGAAAGCGAGTTCCCTGAACGGGCAGTCTTAAAAGGCATATATAGTGTGGAACTGGCTCGTTGATGGATCTAATAACACAAAACAGATCCAACAGTTGAGTGATGCATGGTGTTGTTTTTGGTGCAACAATTGTTGGAGGTAGAAATTGGCATATACGACGAAGGTGTGGTTTGCTGCATCAAAGGGGCTGTCAACCTTGTGGAAATACTGACAACAGCTATTCTTGGAATTGCTAATGGGATATGGAAGATGGTGGATTTTAGTCTAGAGTTGGTGTCACAAAAAGAGAGGAATTAGGTGGTTGCATGGTGTGTGGATCAGAAGAAGAGGGGGCTGAACAAGCAGGTTGTGTAGGACACCAAGGAAGGAGGTTGCTGGCCAGAGCAAGTTGGCTGTTTGGAAAATCTACACAACAGCAACAACAACAACAAAGCCTTTTCCCACTTTAAGTAGGGTCGGAGCGACGTAGCGGCCCTTGCCAACTTCTCATTGCATTCCGTATGCAAT
Organism: Ottelia alismoides; assembly: GCA_037367405.1. Taxonomy (NCBI): domain Eukaryota; kingdom Viridiplantae; phylum Streptophyta; class Magnoliopsida; order Alismatales; family Hydrocharitaceae; genus Ottelia; species Ottelia alismoides. Next base: position 214,656 of record JAZKJV010011417.1, read on the forward strand.
GCGTCGCAAGTAGGGAACGCCCCAATGAAATCTAGATGTTTGCTTAAATCCATGATTAAAAGATCCAAACAAATTCGAGACAGATTCCTAAAAGAATACTATTTAGGAATTTGTCCGAACAATTTCGAGACAAATTCCTAAATATTTTTTTTAAAAGAACACTATTTAGTAATTTATCTCTCCTGCGCTACCTAACGCGCAACCCTCAATTTACCCGGGCTTGGGCCATGTCTGAGTTAAAATTCTGTTCGATTCTTACTTGTTGGAAGTCCATAATTCTCAAGGTAATATTGCAAAGTACATTTTCTGCGAATGAATCTGGAAACTATTTGAACCTTAAGCAATGTTTGGCCTAATTTCTTTCCTGAATCCTTAAGATATAAAATTATGATGTGGTCTCTTGTGTTGTTTTTCTTGTCATATTTGGCATGTCTTCATGGTTTTTCTGATAATTTTTTCTTTCTCAAGAAAATCTGAAATGCAGTGTGCCTACCATCCAAAAGACCAGGGTTCGAATCTCCTCTTGAAGAGGGTTGCATTAGGTAGTTGACAGCCAACGCAAAAAATACTCGGATATTTCAACATGGATTTGATAATAATTCATGTAGCCGACCCTACTTAATGTGGGAGAAGGCTTGGGCTTTTTAAGAAAATCTGAAATGCATTAGGGGCTTACTTGCTTCAACTTTATTCTGCTCAGAAGCTTAGCTGCTTCCTTGGATTTTGAGCTGGCTTGAGAAATGACTGCATCTGCAGAAGTCCTGTCTGTGGCACAAAGGGCTCTGACATAGAGCCCCATTCTCTCGATCTCAATTTTTTTGAACTCTCTGCTCATTTTTTTCACCTGCAAGTGTCAAGAACAGTGTTTGTATTTGCCCATATTGTATCAAATTACAGAAAGAAATGATGGATGCAAAGATGCTCAAATTTAATGAACATTGGTTCCAACATTTCTCTGCTCATGATCAAATTTTCTTACTAGGGAAGGGAGAAAGTTCCATAAGTTGCCATGTAACAATTATTTAGGTTCTAGGGAAAAAAATAAATTATGCACTTCCTTTGGATATAGTGAAGATCCTTTGTATAGAAAATTTTCAAAGGCATAATTTTAACTTTAAGTTTATAAGGTACCTGCTCTAGATTATGCTACTTTCCACTATTCTGTTATGCGATATTGGAATGAAAGGGTATAATTTCATAATATACATTTCATTTCATTGCTATTGGAATTTTGATACCTAGAAACAAACAGCTATGCTGCTAATATCCAGGCAAATAAACCGAGGATGATTCATCTTACTGGACATTGACCGCTGAATATCATCTTCTCTACCAGGAAGGGATTAAAAGAATTTCATCCAATATAGGGTTATGCTATCTTCATTTTTTGCTTCCTTTGAGTTAAACTATGCATCGTTAGATGTAGGCAGTTCCCGACCTACATTTAGCCATTGCAAGGGTGCATGGCCCCGTCAAAACGATCCCTCCAGTTGAACTTCAAATTTAGTAGAATAGTGTTCTCACAATCTCTCAAATGTTTTTTTTTCGCGGAGAAAGAAATTTTCATATATTTTATTGCTAGAAAAAAAAACATGCATGTAAGCTTGTCTTTTACAGGAGACATGTTTTTGGACTTTCATATGTAACTGATCATCATGGAAACATATATACCATGAATACGACAGACACAAGAAATTCCAGAAGAATACAACTGTTCTATTTAAATGGTTTTTTTGACTCTGGAATAGTGAGGATTATATTGTTTCTTCTAATGCTATTATTATGTTCTTTCAAATTGATCCATAGCATTTGTCACATGTTTTAGCTATCTATGCAGAACTTTTTACCTCATCAAATGCCAGCCGGGGATAAGGGAGGAGGACCGCGAGGACAGCGGCGGTAAACCCCAATGCCGTGCTGGCTGCTACATGAGCAGGATGCATTACGGCACTGACACCACTTCCCTGCTTGTAAGCTGCGACATACACGAGCACTATCTGCCCAAGAGCGATCCTTTTTGTGATCAATGGCGTCGATGCTGGCAGTGTCATGATGAATGAGCCAACCACCGTAGCCAGAGTAGTCGTCAAGACCGATAAATTATCTGGCCCAACAATTAGCAAGCTCAGGATAGCCGGGGGAATCGCCATGAACGTCCCGTAGAGCGCAAAGATCGCCCCACGGAGAGTGTCCCCCAGTGTCGCCTCACTGATGATCAGCGTGGCGGTGACGTAAGCGAAGGCGGGGAACTTCAGGAATTCGCGCAAGACCGGCGGGCTATAGATGGTGGTGCAGCCAACAATGAGGCAAGCGAGCGCAGTTCGAAGGCCGGACTCCAGACCCGAGTGCCATACTTTGCTGGCATGGCCAGGTGAGTTCCTTGTTGCTACATTTACGATCGCAGTCGCCATGGTGATTGTTTTTTTTAGTCGCAGCCTGGCAGTTATGGTTGTGGGTGGGGAAACCTTGCGATTGTCGTTGGCTAGGAGCTCGCTGCCCTCATTGTGGGATTCTGGGATGGCCCTTTTAAAGAGGTGTAGGCTGAGATGGGAATGTAGAAATGCGAATAGCGTTTGACACAGGGCAATGGGATCTGAGGGTCGTAATCAGGGGGTGACGATGGCTTCCACTATCTCCCACTCTTTTGCAACCTTAATGACAATTAGTGGGTGGGTATTTTTGTCCCGACCTGAACGAGTGCTTCTTATTTTCTGCACGCAAGTCTCCCACTTAGATTAGGCATCTTAAATGTCACAATGTACTGTTATCTTGAGCTAGTGCTTCGAGTTCCGTCAAATCAAGATCATAATCAAGCGTCTTTCTAAGTAACGCCCGTTGCGCCATTTCATGATATCCGTCCATATTTGTCCAGTGAATAATTCGAATCATCAATGAATTTGCTATCTAGGTGTTAACCTGCTGTGCTTAGAAATATGGTGTTGCTCATGCTATTTGCAGTAGGAATTTTAATACTGACCAGTATGATTGAGATTATATCGTTTACAATAGCAATGGATGGATGAAAATAGGAATATATCATAATTTTCAACGAATAAGTCAGAGAACATGAATGATGGGATTCTGCTGATATGTCTTGAATCTTAATGATCTGTTCTGTTTAACCCAGTTAAAGAACTATAGTATGCAGTCTCCCTCTGTCACACTATACCCTAACAGACGTGGCTCTCAGTGTCTTGTATTGTTATCTAAGGACGTAACCCATTTACGGGTGAACCTTGTAAATATGTTTGTTTGCATTTTGCTTGATCGGTTGTGGTTCTGCATGTTTGCTTCCATACTCGCAACAGATTCACAGGAAATGCAATGGATGCGATCCGGGGCCATCTTCTTCCACTCTTTTGATTTCATTCTGAAGTTTGGGGATGCATTTGAACTATCTCAAAGTTGAACCGGTTAGTATGCTCTTCCTTCACCATAGATTAAATTTGCTTTTTAGGTCGAAGCTCGGATTAATATTTTCGGAGGTACAAACGCAGTTTGACGGCCTGGTGAAACTGGGAGAAGCTTCGATTTAGGTCTGGATCTTATTTTATGTCTGCGTTTCGGTGATCTAGATCCAATGTGTTTTTACTGAACTTGTTTATGTCATATTTTATGTAACGAATGCATCAAAACAGGGATATTATTTGTTCTGTCCCATCATGATCGTGTGCAAAACATCAATGATATATCTCGGTAATGGAAAGGGAGTCCAGTCCATCCCCTGGCAACTCAGAGTTTGTGTCAGTTTCATGTTTTTTTTGTCTAAGCAACGTGAAAAGGGATAAAAGGTAAATGAGATTTATTTATTGTTCTTGTTCGTTTGATTTGAGAGATAAGGGCGAGAAAAAATATTATAGACGGAGACTATATGGATGATGTAACCTTGACATTATCACTTTATCGTGTAATAGCTTATCTCAAGATAAAGTATCTAACCTCAATTGGACTTTTACGTCATGATCTTTGAAATCTTATCCAGTTTTACCCTAATCTCTATAAGTTTTACAATTGCACCACATTCCCTGTGAACTTACTAGCTCATACGCCACGATCCTGTACACATGAATGCGTGTTAAACAGAGTAAGATTATAGCTACGGCTTGTGATGTAATTACAATAAGAGGGGTTATGGTATAATTGGTTAGGATTTTAGGGTATGTTATAAAAATCCCATATTTGCACTGTAATAAAATATTCTTTAGGGGATGTTCGGTTCGGAAATAAGCATGAATAACGATGTGGAATAAGGAGAATAAGGATCTATTCTCTGTTCAGGTAGAAAGATATGAATAAGGAGAATAATGTGGAATATGGATATGAAAAGTGGAATAAATAAAGATGGAATAAGGTGAAATATTGTGATGTGGATGAGAATAACCTTACTCTTGAGAACTACGTCGGACGGGATTGACTTCTTATTCTAGTGCTTATTCTTCAAACGAACATGGATAACTAAGGTACCGCGATAGAATTTTTAGCAATGTAATATTTCTTTGTCGATGAAAGTTCTATCGGTCAAACGCTCGCATTGTCATCAAAAATCACACTAAAATACTTTACTTCTACATGCTGTGGCAAAGGATTGTCAGCTACAATAAACTATGGCTACCCTGATTCTGCCTACAGGTAACTAGTGATGTTAATGTCCGATCCGTCGTTACAGATCAAATTTGTATCACTAGACTTCGGCTACTGTAGTCTCAAGTTAAGAACCACGTTAAATTGTGAAAAACCATTTATTATTGTATATCTTATTGTAATTTAACCTGAGAAGAAATTCTTTCTTTTCTGCTATCAAAGAGCAATCCATGAACGCATACGACATTCTCTCGTAATTGGCACTAACTTTTTGGAATCACGTCCATTCTTGCAGATAGATTGTGGGGCACTGTCAAAAGCCATTCATATTTTTTAAATCTTAGATCATCCTAGGTTTATATTTTGTAATCAAATACATATTGCAATGATGATCCTCAACTATCAGACGCCATGTTCATTTTTATGCACCAGCACTTCAAAATAGTATCGCATGGTATTTTTTCTTAAATTGTTGTGTAAGAACGGCACTTCTGATTTGAGTTCAAATTTTTGCAAGGTCGCACGATCAAGTTTTCTTTATATACTCCTCGGATTTAGACACTAGACGTTGCAAGCGACGCCGTGGTCGCGATCGTTCTAATAGCAGGAAGGATGTGCACACAGTGTTGCCATAGTCATACCACCCAAGAGGATCTAAATGAGTAGTAGAACGAACTCACGTAGCTCCACCACAGTCCACTTAATCCAGATTGTACTGCAAGGCATGCAAGCACCTGTGTTCACTTGAAGGCGACGGTTGTGGTGCACATGGCGGCGAGCAAGGGATGTTGGTGGTTCCCGTCGTCGCGGATAGCCGTCGTTTCCACTCGATCCCGACGTCTTTCTTGCAGAGGACACAGAAACATCCAACTTGATATATGCCACAGGGTCAGATGGATGTGGGCTACACTGTTATGGATGCTACTTCATTAATTCCTGACCATGCATACTTCCCCACAAACCCTTCATCTCCGTCGCCATCACCAGCCATGAGCACAACAGGTGCAGGTGGCCCTTCTTTATTTAATCGCCACATTAAACACCATGCGTAATTATCGTACGCTGACTCACATCCTCATAGCTTCTGGTTAATTACGTCAACATTAGCAGGTAGTTTGTGGCTTGCACATACGGGAATTACTTTAACCAATTTGCCTACGAATTTCGTCAGATTTTACGTGGCTTCGTCGTTCGTCCGTCTGGTCTAAAATTACACGTATTCTCGATTAAAGTTAGCGTACTATATCGTTCGTACTTCACACTGATGTGTTCTTGTAACTTGAGTCCAACTGATCTCCCACCACATATTATAATGCTATACGCGTCATATGGTTAAGTACACTGAAAACCCTACATTTCTGTGGTTGTGATCAGCGATGGGAAAGGATGATCATGATATGCGATTTAAGGTACATGCATCATTTATAAAGCTAAAAAAGAGTTATTGTCCAACGATCAGTATCAAATCATGCAGCTTGATTAATCATTGCTTTCTGATTCATTTTTCTTGATAAAAGCACGTTGAGGTGAAGTCCGAATGAATGCTCTCTATATACCACCATTCTTCTTCAATCAACTAATTGATTGAAATTTATTATCCTGAATATCCAGATAAGCATCCCAGGATACATACTGGAAGATACTTCGATATAATAATACTCTCAATCTAGTGCCACTTCATGGAAGCAACCCGGAATTATACGCATTTATGAAAACTGGAGTTTGTTGTTGAGCTGCATCTAATTTATGTGTTCACCTCCTCACCTATTGATTGGGAGCTGTGCAGTTTCAAATTTCCAGATAAATATCACTACAAGAAAAATGAGTTGTGGCCACTGAATGTGGCTACGGAAACTTATGGCCACGATAATTCCGTGGCCACTAGTTTCTCTTAGCTACAATCCGTGGCCAAAGTTTTCATACAAGAGTTGTGGTCACAATAAGTTCTGTGGTCACTTGTAATGGCCACAACATATCCGTGGTTAGATAACTCTCGCGATGAGACTTGTAGCTACGACTACATACCACGACGTGTTGTGGCCACAAGCCCTACATCCGTAGGTATAATTCTGTAGCCGCAACTTATTTTCCTTGTAGTGAATGCATGGTTAGGAGACAGTGAATATGTAAACTATATGCATATGAACTTAGGGGTGTCCATGGGACGAAAACCTGCACTATTTGTGTTTGACCTGCTCCAACCCATGACATTGGATCAACAGATCGACTCGCTTCAATCAAAATGATCATCCATTGGATTGGATACCTATTGTGTGAAATGGATAATGGATAAACCCGCAGGTATTCGCTGATATAAAGCATCACAATCTATTTTGTGATATAATAGTCGATTGGGTGTTCGGATATCGAGGTCACGATGCCCAGCCATGTCCTGGATAGCAGAGGTGGTTCAATGAACTTTTGATTAGTTCAACAATAGTAATTAATCACCAGTTTTCGTAGTTAGGAGAAAACGATATCTAGACCATTCAACCAATTAATGAGAACGTGATCATATGCAATCAAAAGAAACGAAATTGTATTTCCAAGTAGATTCTCGAGAAGAGATTCAAATATCAATTCTATCTCAAGACCTTTATATTCTTAGGGAACGTCTCCAAATTCTTAAGAATCTTGTTGAACTTCGTGGTCACGAAATCCTCGAGGGATCTGTTGAATGTCAGTGACACCGACATCAATATCACAACCAGAACCAGCCTGATCATCCGCCAAATCTCTTTGGATCTGTACAGCTCCAGCAGCTAAATAAACCAACCTCGAAAATAGTAGTTTCGTTCAAGTTCATCCGTTTATACTCCATCTCTCTTTCTCTGCATTCCTACGTACATACATGTATATGTATATCAAAGTGGAGGACTAATATGTGCCAACTTGACAAGATGTTTTGGAAAGTTGATGTGAGCTATTACCGGTTATGAGATCAAGTTTTACTTCCAAGTAAATGCAGGACTCTTATGATAGATAAGACGTGCATTCAGCTTATCATCCATTGGCAAAAAGAAAGAAGAAGAAGAGGCCATGCAAAGCCTTGAGTGCACTCCATCATTTCTAACTCGACAAGCTTGCGGAAGCTAGTGCTGAAGGTCGCATTCCCATTATCACGTACCTAACTTCTTAATGTACAAAGAAACCACCGGCATTAAGCATAATTAACGTATCTTATCAAACCATGTCCTCCTTAGAAAGGGAACGAGAGTGCGACCTTTATCTGTTGTTCAACGATGGAGTTTGAGTGGTTGGGTCCATGTTGGAATCGGTGTTATCCATCCAACAGTTTTACTTTGATTCCAGGCCTCACAATCACATTAAGGTTGCCTGTGGCACGAGGCTTTGTTCGCCCTCGACGTCGTACAACATCATCAAGCCTTATCTGCACATGATTTCGCTATCCCTTTTGCGATCCTATGCAAGGATGACTTGGTGAAGCTGTTGGGTCGAACTTTCACTACAAGGAAAACAAGTTGTGGCTACAAAACTATGTCTACCGATGTGGGGCTTGTGGCCACAGAATTGGGCTCTGGCTACAACACGTCGTTGCCAGTAGTCATATTTACAAGTCTCGTCACGAGAGTTTTCTAACCACGAATATGTCATGGCCACTACAAGTGACCACATAACTTGTCATGGTCACAGCTCTTGTATGAATATTCTCCTTAGATATTTGAAGACTTTGGCCACAGAATTATAGCTATGAGAAACCAGTGGCCATACAATTATCGTGGCCACAAGTTTCCGTAGCCACATTCCGTGACCACAACTCATTTTTCTTGTAGTGTTTGTTTGCTTTTATAGTTAAAAAAGGGTCGAGAAACTAATCTATGACTAGATTATCCAAGCTGAGATGGATAACTACTAGTTGAGGTATGCTCAGCATATGGAATCTCAATATCTTCTAGATCTCATCATGTCCATGGGCACATGGAACAAAGGCTATGTAACATCTGAACATAGTCTCACATCATCTGATACTCATGAACTGTCAGAATGGATTATAAGTTGTTGAGATTACAATTTGAAATCTTAGGCTTAAGCATTTTCAGTGGTTGTCAATGGATTCAATCGAGCACAAAACCAACAACAAGTTATCGGAAATATATACTTTTCTTAGATAATGATTTGGGAACTAAGTTTTGAGGACCAATGGTCGACCGTAGATATAAATAATCACATAAGCGATGTCGAAAGGACTCAAGTAGCTTTAGAGGATTGCAGACCTTTTAATTTTCGTGTTTGTCAAAGAGATGATAGACAACAACAAGGTTCTGAAGTCTAATTACATCTAAGGTTTGTTCCCTTACATCAAAGTTGTTTTCATTATTGAGAGTCATGTATCCCTTCTTCAAACTTGAATAATGAATATGGTTACTTCTTCCCAACAGAGTTACTTTCATTTAATATATAGTTATTTAATTTTATTGTAACATATGCCTTGACTAGATAATTTTTTAGAGAGAAATTTTACCCTTAGGATCAATACATGATTAATACATGTAAGGTTTGTTCAACATAGCACAAACTATGCTAATTCAAACTGCAATATGGGCTGGTTGTATGGATATACTTTGCTTCCAAACATATCTTGTTTCGATCATCTCTGAACTATGATCTAAAGGCGACGAATCCTCAATTGGTGTTGTGGTTGAGCAGTGGCTCTCCCACTTAAAGACCAAGGTTTGAACCCCCCAAACCTTTCATTATACGAGAAAAAAAGGTACTGTGGTAGGGAGTAGGGGACTGACCATGTATAAAAAAAGCATCGAATTCTTCTTAATTTCCTTTCCTTCATATGTTTAATTCTTCTTTCTCTTCCTAGAAGGCTCTTTCTCTAACTTTGCTTACACAAAATCATCATTTTTTGAGACGATGCATTTTACAGACCAAGCATAAAATAGTTCTGCTCTTTATTTCTATTCACTTTTTGGGTTAGCAGATCGTGATTTTTGTTTTAATATATTAATATTTTATTTAACAAATGTTTATCAGTCTTAAATTTTTATTTTATTTTTGAGTAGCAACGTTCATTTGAGAATATATTCTTTTATATACATGCTTCAGCTGTTCCTTTTTTAGAAATAAAAGGTAACTGTTTTGCTTTGGGTCAATCTAATAATTCACGAAAAAATTGCAGTAGAGGCATAAGCTGGGGGGGGGGGGGAGGCTGCAAGGAAAGCTTGACCTCTGCAGGGATTGTAGAGATGAAGAATTGATGTTTAACCACAAGAAGTATAGTTTAAATAGTGGGTTAACACCCTCAATTTTGTTGACTGTTTAAGAGAAATCTTTGCTTCCATACTCCCCAGAATAATGATGGTACATGTTTGTTGTACCACAAGGCATTCACTACTAGCATAGTGCAGATTGCACTAAATTGTATCAGCCTTCTCGCATGCTTATCATGTGACATGGATTTTTTTTTGCATTTATCAAATGGGATGTTCTCTGTGTTTCGAGGAGCATCAAGACCTACACTTTGAAGTTGGGCATAAGAAACAGACAGACATATAAGAGTAAGAAGACGGGTACTGAATGACATATATTAGTTTATAGTTTCTAGCAGTATTCTTTTGAACTCCTTGAATCTAATGATGGCCGTGTTTGTTTAGGGAGAACGTGGGGAAATGGTGCGATGGGAGGGAGCTGCGGAGGAAGTGGAGAGGGTGCATGCAGGGGAGGGGAGGTGAAGATGGTCAGCTACGACAGTTGCGCGGATTATGACCGAAGGAAGCGGGCGCACGGGGGGAATGGGGAAGGAGAGGGGGATGGTCACGTGCTAGGCACGTAACCGGCCGAAGAGAGAAGGCGCCATGTGGCGCGCCCAGGTGCGGCCACGTGGCAGCCTATTTTTTAATTATTTAAAATCATTAAAAAGATAATAATAATAATTACTAAAAATAAAATTAAATAATTAAAAATAATAAAAATGGAGGACACATGGCAGCTCTAGGAGTTGTCTCGTGTCGCTCCCAGAAAAATCTCAATTTAAGTCAAAAGAAAAATAAAAAAGAAATATCAAAAGAAGTCAAATCAAAAAGTGGTCAATACGAAAGTTGATCTCTCAATGAGATCTACAACTTCCATGAAGGATCAAAAATCAAAGGTAGTCATCTGTACAAAAAGTATTTTTGGGTGGTATCTTATAGATATAAAATACTGCATTTTTGTCTTTTGCATTTTTTGTCATTTTTAAATAAGATAAAAATCAAAATAAATTTAAAAATTAAATAAATATTTACAAATTAATATAATTTTTTATATTTAATAATTAATAATATAAAAAATAAAAATAGAGGGTATTTTGGTCAATATGTACAATATACAATAGGGGCCCAAAACTCAAGTTTCACATATGATATCCGATTTTTATGAAATTAGTCTTGTTTTGAAGGTCTTCGAATGTATATTACTTTAAAAGTGACTAGACCTAAATCAGACAGTGTATGAGAGAGATATATGCATTTTAAGGTTTGTAGTTTCAAACTTGGATTTGGGTTTTATTAGATAATTTTACATGTTAGTATTTTTTGATATTTTTCCTTTATTAGTATTAGTAAAATATACACTATGGAGTTGATTTTATTAGATTTGGAGTTAATATAAAATATATACAAATATGGTATTTATAGTTGATTTTTACAAGTGAATTGGGCTTCTTATTCAATGCAAATATGAATGCTACAATGCAGATATTATTTACACTTTCATGAATGCTAATTATACAATATAAGTGATGAAATGTAGCTAATTACTCGGGAAAAAAGATATATTTTCAACTTTTAGAGTGATGAATCACAGATTCATCACTCATATAATGGAGTCAATAAAGAGGGGGCTCGTAAATTGAATCCATGAGTCCAATCCTGTGAATGTGTAGGCTCTCCAAATGTGTGTTATGAAGGCTGGCCATAGTCTTCATTACTAGGGTCAATCAAGTCAGGAAGACAAAAGGTGCATGTCTTTCCATTTGCTATGTTCGATCAACAATGAGGTCAAGTCGGGATGTGTGAATTGTTGTCCGGTCCCTACTTGAGGTGAGAATGAGGTATGTGGGGCACATAATTCTGTCATTATTATGTCTCAGTGGTAGCTTGCTCTTCAAATGATTCCTTAATTCCAACAAGCATCTAACTATAAGATGAACCAACCTAGGGTAGAAGAAGATCCGGGGTGTAAGAAGGTGGGGTAGGTAAGAAATGCGAAGAAGTGGGGAAGTCAGTTGAAGGTCTGACTTCACAGTCTGGATGGGGGTATGAGGAGGAATACGAATGTGAAGATGATCGGATTATGGTTAAAGAGGAGTGGCATGTATATGATGACCAATATCTAGACATCTTGAAGAGCAATGGATGAATGTAAGCAGATTGAGGTAGAAAACGTGCACGTACACAGGATAACACACATGGACAGACACAAAACAAATGCAAGAGCAAACCCCAAATTCACCAACTCTACGCATGATGGTTGTAAAGGTTCGGTGGAATTATATTGTCAGTTTTAGTTGGTGATAAATGCAAGTCTTGAAAGATTAATGAGTTGTTGGGTGCTTGTACTTCCCTACAGACTGCCCTAATTCTTACAAAACTCACTTTCAGCCAGTATAGGACTAAGTGTGGACCGTATAAATACTGCTACTTATTTCTTGAGGACAAAGCCTTATAAGGTATCCACTAAACCTCCTACTCTGTTGAGGAATCCAGACCGTTTCCCGGCTACCCGTAGATCCTCACCGAAAAGTGGTTAATCATTTTGAACCAGTAGTCTATATGAAAATCCTAGCTTTGGTTCTATCCTAGTGTCGTTTCTCTCTCTCTCACTTGCAAGTAAATTCAGACAATGACGGGGTTGCTCTCCCGCAAACAAGGATTAATTTTAGTCAATTTGTTTTGATCCAATTCAATTAGCAGTCCCAATTTTAGAGATTAGTTTTTACTATAGTTAATCCACAAGCAATCATGTCTACAGTCCAGTCCCAATTTTTTTATCCTAAGTTAGAAAAAACGAGAGGGGAATCGAAAAAAGCTAATGCGATCGAGAAAATGATGATGAATGCTTGTGTAAGAAGACTTACAATGCCTCCAGCTCTCTACAATGTGGGACGCAATACTGAATTGAAATTTTACACTATATGAAATGCAAACGAGAAAACCGTTCCTAGACAAACAGTTCTATTAGCGAGTGATGCGCAAAATAATTTTGACTAATAGCTCTGTGGTCTAAGTACATCTCGTTAAATGTGATGTCTGGTCCTATAAAGTACGAGCACAAGTGAAAAAATTGCTCTGAGAGCTGCGAGTGAAGGTCCTAGTCTACGTCAATCAACCATACGACCACAAAGGATCCAATGTCTAGCCCTAATACACCCACAAAATTCCAAATTGAATCCGCTAGAAATCAAGCAATTATTACAAATTATTTTTTTAAAAAAACTAAAATCTCTATCAAAATTCATCTTGGCATCTCAACAGCCAACTCGATCCACTAATCGTCGGCCTCCAATACACTTCCAGATGCATTGACTTCAAGAAAGTCGCTCCAAGTCCACCGAGCGCTCGCACAAAAAGATAAAAATTATATCAGAGAGAGAGATATCAAAATATATACAAAAATAAATAGAGAAAAAATTGAAAAATTGAAATAATTACAAGGTGGTTCGGGGGGGCAGACTACCCGAGTGAATGGAAAATCTAAATCTAGTTTGCCTCCACGGCAACGGTGCCATTTGATGCATCACTGAAATGCCCTAATTAAATGTGTCGATTTGTTGTAGTCGGGAAATCAGGATCGATCAAAAATAACCACACGAATCGATAAATAAATGAATTTATTAATGTGCAGATTTATGTATTTTTAACCTGGGCAAGCCTCGAGGTCGATTCAAGGAGGCAAAGGAACAACTTCGGATCAAATTACACGAATTAGCTCATAGTTTTCCAAGCAGAATTTTTTTGTATTTTTAAGCAATAAAAATGCAAATGGAAATATGGGGATGAATTAGATTATTAGAAAACACACAACTTAGCAAAATTAATTTTAATGTGAAATTAATCCAAAACAGTCAAGTTATATTTTTTTATAAACCCAATCTGATTTTGAATGTAAAATGTATTTTTTTGGAATATGTTGGACTAAAGATGCAATAATGAAAAATACAAACTTTTTATGGATTTTTATGCAATTTTTCATGCAAACAGAATACGAATGATTATGAAAATTGTATTGGAAGTTAAAAATTATGAAATGAACCTATAGTTTTTTTTAGAAATTTTCAAGAAAATATGATTTTTTTCATAGAAACGGAGTGACTAATAAATCCATAAAATCAAATTTTACAGAAATAAAATTATCTCAAATAGATATTTTAATGAGCAATCCAGGAGACTTTAAATTTCACAAAAATAATATATGTGCATTTAATTAAAAATCAATTACGAAAATCACTCAATAATTTATTTAGGCAAAAGACACATCCGTTTTTTATCAAATTTGGACAGTAATTAAAGAGCATTTAGTAGCATCATTTACAACTTTTTCACAATTTTTGAAGCAATATTTAATTAAATATGTACTTCATACCATGAATTGGGTAAAATATCCAACTTTTCACCAAAACAGTTTTAGTTAAGTACCCAAAGCTTAGAACAATCCATATGAATATACAAGAGATAAAGAATTTAATGCTACACGAAACCAATTTTTGACTAAAAATTTGATACAACATGAATGTCCAAATTACTGCTCAAAGTTAGGAGTATCTTTCTAATACAGAAATTAATATTGAATAAACTGAAATTGTGTCCAAGGATGTTTTTGAAATTAAACAAACTTGATGGGGAGAAATTGCAATTTTTGCAAATAAAATAATAAAAAATAACAAAATAAAGAAGACCTTCTCTGGAAAATCGTGGGTTCCCAACCCACGATTAGGGCACGCACGTGGTCGACGATAGGGCGTACTTCGTGGGCACAACGCGGCAGCAAGAGGGGCGGAGCGCTGCGGCAGAGCACCGTGCACGGATGACCGGCGAAGGAGCTTCCCCGCAGGTGCATGGAAAGGACACAACTACGTGCCGCACATGTGATGAATGAAGGCGGCGATGTGCATAGTGGCAGCACTGGGGAGCAGTTGGCGGCTGGAGGACGGCCGTGTGGGTAGCTCACGGGGAGCAGGCAGTGCGCGGTGGAAGGGCGACACAGGCTAGGCTGTGCTGTGGATGCACGGGGGTACGGCGGCACACACGTGCAGTGGTCGTGTGGAGGAACAAAACTGCGGCCACGCGGCTGGACGGTGCTGTGGTCGAGGGTATGGGAGGATGCACATGGCGGCACGACTGGAGGTCGCGGCCATGCGCGGCGTGAAGGACGACGCGGTGGATGGGATGGCTGGCGATCGTTGGAGGCAGTCACAGTGGGGTGCGACAAGAGCCGCATGTGGCTGCAGAGGGAGAAGGCACGACTGGAGGCATGGGGTGCGTTGCAAGAGCTATGGAGGGAGAAAGGGGAGGCGGTTGTTGCTTCTTCCCCTACTCTCTCTCTCTCTTATTTTTTAATTTTTTTTTGTAAATTGTTTTAACATGAACTAAAAATATAGAAAATAAAAGGTGATGATGATGATTGTGATGGCGGTAGTGTTTATGAAAATATTCTGGTGATGAACAACAAGGGAAAAAAGTTAGATAAAATAAAATGAGAAGATGAGGATAAGGATACTTGCCAGTGATTCCTCGGATTTTGGAGGAGCTATGTTGCAACTCCGATCGTCGCCTCGATCAGCTCTAGGAGGAGTCAGAGCAGAGAAGCTGGACGAGCTTCGAAGAAACTAGTGATGGTGGTGCGGACCACAAGATCTCGCCTTCGATCGGAGGTCGTCGCTTGACGGTGGTTCTCAGTAGTTGTTACCTACAAATAGCCGGAGCTCGCTCTCTTCTCTCTTAAGGAAGAATAGCAGATGATGAAAAATGAGGGAGGAGAAGAGAATAAAAAGGAGGAGAGGAAGTTATAAAAGAGGTGGAGAAAGTGGAGGAGTTGGAGTAGAGAACAAGTAAAAGTAAATGAGAAAAATGAAATAAGTAAAATAAAATAAGCAGGCAACTAAAAATAATGAAGGTAAAAGAAATAAAAGTAGAAAAAAAATAAATAAATTGAAATAAAGAAGTAATTAAAATAAATAATAATAATAAATAAAATAATATAAATAATTAAAAAAATAAAATAGAAATTAATAAATTAAAAATGTGATGACACGTGGCAGCTCCAGGAACTGCCACGTGTCGCTCCCGAAAAAATCGGAAATTAAATATAAAAAAAAAATAAAAAAGAAATAACAAAAACAGTCAAATAAAAAAGTGTTCGACACGAAAGTTGCTCGTCTCGATGAGATCTACAACTTTCGTGAAGGATAAAAAATCAAGAGAAATCACCTGTACAAAAAGTATTTTTGGTGATACCTTATAGAGATAAAATACCGTATTTTTATCTTTTGCAGATTTTCTTAACATTTTTAAATAAGAGAAAAATCAAAATAAAAATAGAGAAAATATAAAAGGAATATTTACAACTTAATCTATTTTTTTGGATTTTTAATAATAAATAAAATAAAAAGATAAAATGAAGAGTATTTTAGTTAATATATACAATATATAATAGGGGCCCAAAACCCAAGTTTCACATACAATCTCTGATTTTTATGAAATTAGTCTTGTTTTGAAGGTCTTTAAATATATATTACTTTAAAGTGAGCAGATCTAAATCAGACACTGTATGAGAGAGATATGCGCATTTTAAGGTTATTGGTCTCGAACTTGGATTTGGGTATTATTGGTCAATTTAACAAGTTAGTATTTTTTGATATTTTTCCTTTATTAATGTTAGTAATATATACACTATAAAGTTAATTTTATTGGATTTGAAGTTAGTATAAAATATATACAAATATGGTATTTACAGGTGATTTTTACAAGGAATTTCAGGCTTATTATTTATGCAAATATGAATGTTAAAATGCACATATTATTTACACATGCATGAGTGCTAATTATGCAGAATAAATAGAGAAATGTAGCTAATTACTCAGGAAGGAAGCTCTATTTTTAACTTTTAGAGTGTTGAATCACAGATTCATCAGCTGGATTACGCATAGGAGATGGGGAGCAGTGTCGACGTGGGCAAGAGTGTGAGAGGGGCGATTGCAGTGCAGCCGCACGAGGCGGGGTGGCGGTTGCAACCGTCGCAGGAGGCGGGGAAGGAGTTCAGCGGGCCGTAGGAGGCAGGCGTTGGAGGAAGGAGAGGGGGGCCACGTGGCATGACTAGGGGCAACCATGTGGCCATAAAAAATAAAATGAAATAGACTAAAATAATAAAATTATAAGTTATAACTAAATAATTATAATTAAAAATTAAATAGAAATATAAATAAGTAAATCAATAATGAAAGAAAAATAAAATAATAAATAAGTAAATAAGAAAAATAACTAAATAAAAAATTTTGATTAATTAAAATAATAATGATATAAATAAAAGAAATAAAAAATAAAAGGAAATAAAAGGAAATAAAAAGGGGGTGACATGTGGTGGCTCCACGAACAGCCATGTGCCGTTCCCAAAAATTAAAAAAATAAATGTAAAGAAAAATAAAAAATAACAAAAGGGGTTAAATTAAAAAGTGCTCAACATGAAAGCTGCTCATCTCAATCTACAACTTTCGTGAAGGACCTAAAGAAAAATAAATCATCTGTACAAAAAATATTTTTTGCTGGTATATTATAGATATTAAATACCACATTTTTATTTTTTTCATACTTTTTGTAATTTTTAGATAAGATAAAAATAAAAATTAAATCGGAGAAAATATGAAATAAATATCTACAACTTAATTTATTTTTTGGATTTTTAATAATTAATAAAGTAAAAAGATAAAAAATGAATAAAATAAAGGGACTATGTACAATATACAATAAGGGGCCAAAAACCCAAGTTTCACGTACGAACTCTGATTCTTTTGAATTTCATATTGTTTTGAAGGTAATTGAACGTACATTAACTCAAAAGTGAGTATAAGTCCATAGGAGACTGTATGAGAGAGATAGTTACATTTAAATGCTTTTAGTTTCAAACTAGGGTTCGAGTTTCATTGGTTAATTTTAAAATTCAGTATTTTTTTGATATCTTTTATTTATTAGTGTTAGTAATATACACTATAGAGTTGATTTTATTCAATTCCGAGTTAATGAAAAATAAATAAAAATAGGGGGAAATGGTATAATACAGGTGATATTTACAAGTGAATTTGGCTTCTTATTTAATGCAAATATGCATGCTAAAATGCAGATATTAATTCTAAATGCATGAATGAGAATAATGCAAAATAAATGGAGAAATGCAGCTAATTACTCATGAACGAAGCTCTATTTTCGACTTTTAGAGTGATGAATCACAAATTCATCAGTACTGAAGAGTATATTACGTTTTATAATATTTTTTTGATTTTGGACTTAACTTGAACACTTAAATCTAATGTTTCGTAGTTTAGAAAGTCTTTGCTGAGATGAAATGATGTTAAAAGGATTGAGTATAGGATCCTAATGCCTAGTCTTGGAGGGCCTGCAAAGCCCGACAGGTCGGGTCTAATAGTCATTGTATCGGCCACTCTCGCAGTACTCGGATCGAATCTCAATTAGTCAAATCAGCAATCAATCCATGATATGATAAATCAATGAAATTATGCGGGGTGAAATTTATTATACCCTTCAAATAAATTTGTATAGTGAATAAGTGCAGGGGTCGAACCACTGAGCGCTACGAGGATTGGCAAGAAATTATAGTCTACGTAGAATAAACAACAACTATTTTTGTGCTTTTTGGTTTTTTATGGGTTTGAAATTATATTTAATTTTTAGGATTGTTATATTTTATATTTTATATTTTTTTAATTTTAAAATTTCTATTTTATTTTTTAATTTTGATTTTTAATTTCTTTATAAATATGAACTAGTTATATATAAGTTTATATATTAATATGTATAATATAAGTAATATAATATATATAAATTCCGTAAATACAAATAGGAACAATCCTTTTTATTTTTCAAAGGTATTAAAAATATTTATAAATATTTTTAATATTAATATAAATAAGTATTTAAGTATATATTGGTGTATATAGTATATCTAAGCTTTTATATTTATAAATTGGGTTGGGGAGTATGCACCCAGGTGCATGTAATTCTACATGCACTTGAGCCTATAACTCCCATATTTTTTACTTTTCTGAAAAATACCACCATATATATTCATCTATATATCCCTCCTATATGCCATTCCAATTTCATCAGAAAACAGAGATCTCTACGTCCACCATCTAGAACACATTATTTTAACGGTCTTAGAACTGTTGTAATCGACCTGTTCTGGATGGAGGACGTAGGGGTCTCTGTTTCTGATGAAATTGGAATGACATATAGGAGGGATATATAGATGAATATACATGGTGGTATTTTTCGAAAAAGTAAAAAATGTGGGAGTTATAGGCCCGGGTGCATGTAGAATTACATGCACCTGGGTGCATACTCCCTATCCTCTTTATAAATATAGCTATAAGTATTCAAAAATTCTAAAATAAAATATTTTTATCTTTTTCATAGTTTTATATATCTTTGTTATTTTTGATGATTTTGCTAATTTTTAGGTATTTTTAAAATCCAAAATACTCGAAAATAGGGAGTTAATAAATAGACCAATTTGTTTTGAGATTTAAAAATATAAAATAAGTCCAAATATATCAAAATTATCTTTACTATGTAGTATATTATATAAATAAAAATATATGAAAGAAAACTATTTTTTGGATTTTATATACTTATTGCAAAATCTTTTGAAGTAAAAGATTTTTTATTTTATGATTTTTCCTTTATATTTTTTATGATTTTTGGTCTGGAGTTATATTGTGTAGTAATATATAATAGATAGTTTATAATCTGTTAAGAATTTTTAAAAGTGTTTTCCTAACTTTTTTTGTATTTTTTTGTCAAAATAGGGAATAAATAGAACCTAAACAATCTTTAATAAATGGAAAATTACATGCAAATGTTAAATAAAAGGGATTTTTACCCCATGAACCATATAAAGTTGGTAAATTACCTCTACGACCTTTGAAACATCGATATTCCTCTCTCGACCCTGTAAACTTGCTAACCATTACTTCATGAACCCTGCGGTTAATCTGTTTGAAGCTCGTGGGGGTTCTTTGGGTAATTTACAAGGTCGATGGGGTAATTACATTGTGCAAAAGGCCGTAGAAATAATTAATAAAGTTTATAGGGTTCATGGGGTCAAAATCCCTAAATAAAAATATGAATACGAACAAGCATAATATTCCACATTTACTTTAATTTTTCCAGAATTTTCAAGCATTGGAGGTATTAATCAAAAATAAAATGCATAAAATTAATTACAATGTGCTTGTTGGGGGTATATTAGTGATAAAAATGTAGTACAGGGGGTGCATGCAAATAACCCACAATTGTTTTTAACTTAATTTGTAAAATTTAAAACTAAAATGAAATAAAAGAACCCAGAGAGAGTCCCTTGAAATTTGCCTCTTAATATGGAGGGGATACTAAGACGTGTTTAAATATTACAAGATTGTATTTTAATTATAAAAAGATGGAGACCTATTAACTAAATTACCTCTTAATACGTGTGCGCGGTCCGAGAGCAATGGGGGCATCCACATGGCTTAATGAGCGGCTCCAATGGCATACCATTTCATCCTGATTCAAGGGTCCAGATTAGATCTGGGCCCTCAGCTTGTCTAATGGTGGAGGATTTGGCTTTATGAACTCTTGAAGAAATCACCTCCTGCAAGATTTGAGCATTGATTTCTCCTTCATTCGGCCTCCTTCTTCACAGTTGAGCAACTCCTTAGCATCCCAGAAGCTTCGCGCATTTGCAGGTATCCTCAAAAGCGTTCAGGGCTCATCGGAGGAGCCCTAGAGCTCAGGTCAACTGTAGCTCATGTTCGAGCTCTAGCATGGTGCACTAGATGATCTTCCTCATTGCTCACTCGCACAAAAGACTGAGGGGATCGAGTTGAAGGTGCTTGACCCTAGGATGAAGCTGATAGCATACGGGGGGGGGGGGTAGTCGGTGGGACTCTAGCAAAGGCGGTAGAGGTGGAGTCTGGTGGCTCGAATCCAAGCAGGATTTGAGGTGCAAATAGAGAAGATTTATGGAGAAATGCAAGGGGAAGAAAGTGAGGGTGCTTGGGGGTCGGAACGATGTCGTGTCAAGGTGGATTTTGTATTAAGAATTTTTAAAAGTGTTTTCCTAACTTTTTTTGTATTTTTTTGTCAAAATAGGGAATAAATAGAACCTAAACAATCTTTAATAAATGGAAAATTACATGCAAATGTTAAATAAAAGGGATTTTTACCGCATGAACCATATAAAGTTTGTAAATTACCTCTACGACCTTTGAAACATCGATATTCCTCTCTCGACCCTGTAAACTTGCTAACCATTACTTCATGAACCCTGCGGTTAATCTGTTTGAAGCTCGTGGGGGTTCTTTGGGTAATTTACAAGGTCGATGGGGTAATTACATTGTGCAAAAGGCCGTAGAAATAATTAATAAAGTTTATAGGGTTCATGGGGTCAAAATCCCTAAATAAAAACATGAATACGAACAAGCATAATATTCCACATTTACTTTAATTTTTCCGGAATTTTCAAGCATTGGAGGTATTAATCAAAAATAAAATGCATAAAATTAATTACAATGTGCTTGTTGGGGGTATATTAGTGATAAAAATGTAGTACAGGGGGTGCATGCAAATAACCCACAATTGTTTTTAACTTAATTTGTAAAATTTAAAACTAAAATGAAATAAAAGAACCCAGAGAGGGTCCCTTGAAATTTGCCTCTTAATATGGAGGGGATACTAAGACGTGTTTAAATATTACAGGATTGTATTTTAATTATAAAAAGATGGAGACCTATTAACTAAATTACCTCTTAATACGTGTGCGCGGTCCGAGAGCAATGGGGGCATCCACATGGCTTAATGAGTGGCTCCAATGGCATACCATTTCATCCTGATTCAAGGGTCCAGATTAGATCTGGGCCCTCAGCTTGTCTAATGGTGGAGGATTTGGCTTTATGAACTCTTGAAGAAATCACCTCCTGCAAGATTTGAGCATTGATTTCTCCTTCATTCGGCCTCCTTCTTCACAGTTGAGCAACTCCTTAGCATCCCAGAAGCTTCGCGCATTTGCAGGTATCCTCAAAAGCGTTCAGGGCTCATCGGAGGAGCCCTAGAGCTCAGGTCAACTGTAGCTCATGTTCGAGCTCTAGCATGGTGCTCTAGATGATCTTCCTCATTGCTCACCCGCACAAAAGACTGAGGGGATCGAGTTGAAGGTGCTTGACCCTAGGATGAAGCTGATAGCATACGGGGGGGGGGGGGTTAGTCGGTGGGACTCTAGCAAAGGCGGTAGAGGTGGAGTCTGGTGGCTCGAATCCAAGCAGGATTCGAGGTGCAAATAGAGAAGATTTATGGAGAAATGCAAGGGGAAGAAAGTGAGGGTGCTTGGGGGTCGGAACGATGTCGTGTCAAGGTGGATTTTGTATTAAGAATTTTTAAAAGTGTTTTCCTAACTTTTTTTGTATTTTATGTCAAAATAGGGAATAAATAGAACCTAAACAATCTTTAATAAATGGAAAATTACATGCAAATGTTAAATAAAAGGGATTTTTTCCCCATGAACCATATAAAGTTTGTAAATTACCTCTACGACCTTTGAAACATCGATATTCCTCTCTCGACCCTGTAAACTTGCTAACCATTACTTCATGAACCCTGCGGTTAATCTGTTTGAAGCTCGTGGGGGTTCTTTGGGTAATTTACAAGGTCGATGGGGTAATTACATTGTGCAAAAGGCCATAGAAATAATTAATAAAGTTTATAGGGTTCATGGGGTCAAAATCCCTAAATAAAAATATGAATACGAACAAGCATAATATTCCACATTTACTTTAATTTTTTCCAGAATTTTCAAGCATTGGAGGTATTAATCAAAAATAAAATGCATAAAATTAATTACAATGTGCTTGTTGGGGGTATATTAGTGATAAAAATGTAGTACAGGGGGTGCATGCAAATAACCCACAATTGTTTTTAACTTAATTTGTAAAATTTAAAACTAAAATGAAATAAAAGAACCCAGAGAGGGTCCCTTGAAATTTGCCTCTTAATATGGAGGGGATACTAAGACGTGTTTAAATATTACAGGATTGTATTTTAATTATAAAAAGATGGAGACCTATTAACTAAATTACCTCTTAATACGTGTGCGCGGTCCGAGAGCAATGGGGGCATCCACATGGCTTAATGAGTGGCTCCAATGGCATACCATTTCATCCTGATTCAAGGGTCCAGATTAGATCTGGGCCCTCAGCTTGTCTAATGGTGGAGGATTTGGCTTTATGAACTCTTGAAGAAATCACCTCCTGCAAGATTTGAGCATTGATTTCTCCTTCATTAGGCCTCCTTCTTCACAGTTGAGCAACTCCTTAGCATCCCAGAAGCTTCGCGCATTTGCAGGTATCCTCAAAAGCGTTCAGGGCTCATCGGAGGAGCCCTAAAGCTCAGGTCAACTGTAGCTCATGTTCGAGCTCTAGCATGGTGCTCTAGATGATCTTCCTCATTGCTCACCCGCACAAAAGACTGAGGGGATCGAGTTGAAGGTGCTTGACCCTAGGATGAAGCTGATAGCATACCGGGGGGGGGGGGGGGGTTAGTCGGTGGGACTCTAGCAAAGGCGGTAGAGGTGGAGTCTGGTGGCTCGAATCCAAGCAGGATTCGAGGTGCAAATAGAGAAGATTTATGGAGAAATGCAAGGGGAAGAAAGTGAGGGTGCTTGGGGGTCGGAACGATGTCGTGTCAAGGTGGATTTTGTATTAAGAATTTTTAAAAGTGTTTTCCTAACTTTTTTTGTATTTTTTGTCAAAATAGGGAATAAATAGAACCTAAACAATCTTTAATAAATGGAAAATTACATGCAAATGTTAAATAAAAGGGAATTTTACCCCATGAACCATATAAAGTTTGTAAATTACCTCTACGACCTTTGAAACATCGATATTCCTCTCTCGACCCTGTAAACTTGCTAACCATTACTTCATGAACCCTGCGGTTAATCTGTTTGAAGCTCGTGGGGGTTCTTTGGGTAATTTACAAGGTCGATGGGGTAATTACATTGTGCAAAAGGCCGTAGAAATAATTAATAAAGTTTATAGGGTTCATGGGGTCAAAATCCCTAAATAAAAATATGAATACGAACAAGCATAATATTCCACATTTACTTTAATGTTTCCAGAATTTTCAAGCATTGGAGGTATTAATCAAAAATAAAATGCATAAAATTAATTACAATGTACTTGTTGGGGGTATATTAGTGATAAAAATGTAGTACAGGGGGTGCATGCAAATAACCCACAATTGTTTTTAACTTAATTTGTAAAATTTAAAACTAAAATGAAATAAAAGAACCCAGAGAGGGTCCCTTGAAATTTGCCTCTTAATATGGAGGGGATACTAAGACGTGTTTAAATATTACAGGATTGTATTTTAATTATAAAAAGATGGAGACCTATTAACTAAATTACCTCTTAATACGTGTGCGCGGTCCGAGAGCAATGGGGGCATCCACATGGCTTAATGAGCGGCTCCAATGGCATACCATTTCATCCTGATTCAAGGGTCCAGATTAGATCTGGGCCCTCAGCTTGTCTAATGGTGGAGGATTTGGCTTTATGAACTCTTGAAGAAATCACCTCCTGCAAGATTTGAGCATTGATTTCTCCTTCATTCGGCCTCCTTCTTCACAGTTGAGCAACTCCTTAGCATCCCAGAAGCTTCGCGCATTTGCAGGTATCCTCAAAAGCGTTCAGGGCTCATCAGAGGAGCCCTAGAGCTCAGGTCAACTGTAGCTCATGTTCGAGCTCTAGCATGGTGCTCTAGATGATCTTCCTCATTTCTCACCCGCCCAAAAGACTGAGGGGATCGAGTTGAAGGTGCTTGACCCTAGGATGAAGCTGATAGCATACGGGGGGGGGGGGGGGTTAGTCGGTGGGACTTTAGCAAAGGCGGTAGAGGTGGAGTCTGGTGGCTCGAATCCAAGCAGGATTCGAGGTGCAAATAGAGAAGATTTATGGAGAAATGCAAGGGGAAGAAAGTGAGGGTGCTTGGGGGTCGGAACGATGGCGTGTCAAAGTGGATTTTGTATTAAGAATTTTTAAAAGTGTTTTCCTAACTTTTTTTGTATTTTTTTTGTCAAAATAGGGAATAAATAGAACCTAAACAATCTTTAATAAATGGAAAATTCAATGCAAATGTTAAATAAAAGGGATTTTTACCCCATGAACCATATAAAGTTTGTAAATTACCTCTACGACCTTTGAAACATCGATATTCCTCTCTCGACCCTGTAAACTTGCTAACCATTACTTCATGAACCCTACGGTTAATTTGTTTGAAGCTCGTGGGGGTTCTTTGGGTAATTTACAAGGTCGATGGGGTAATTACATTGTGCAAAAGGCCGTAGAAATAATTAATAAAATTTATAGGGTTCATGGGGTCAAAATCCCTAAATAAAAATATGAATACGAACAAGCATAATATTCCACATTTACTTTAATTTTTCCGGAATTTTCAAGCATTGGAGGTATTAATCAAAAATAAAATGCATAAAATTAATTACAATGTGCTTGTTGGGGGTATATTAGTGATAAAAATGTAGTACAGGGGGTGCATGCAAATAACCCACAATTGTTTTTAACTTAATTTGTAAAATTTAAAACTAAAATGAAATAAAAGAACCCAGAGAGGGTCCCTTGAAATTTGCCTCTTAATATGGAGGGGATACTAAGACGTGTTTAAATATTACAGGATTGTATTTTAATTATAAAAAGATGGAGACCTATTAACTAAATTACCTCTTAATACGTGTGCGCGGTCCGAGAGCAATGGGGGCATCCACATGGCTTAATGAGCGGCTCCAATGGCATACCATTTCATCCTGATTCAAGGGTCCAGATTAGATCTGGGCCCTCAGCTTGTCTAATGGTGGAGGATTTGGCTTTATGAACTCTTGAAGAAATCACCTCCTGCAAGATTTGAGCATTGATTTCTCCTTCATTCGGCCTCCTTCTTCACAGTTGAGCAACTCCTTAGCATCCCAGAAGCTTCGTGCATTTGCAGGTATCCTCAAAAGCGTTCAGGGCTCATCGGAGGAGCCCTAGAGCTCAGGTCAACTGTAGCTCATCTTCGAGCTCTAGCATGGTGCTCTAGATGATCTTCCTCATTGCTCACCCGCACAAAAGACTGAGGGGATCGAGTTGAAGGTGCTTGACCCTAGGATGAAGCTGATAGCTTACGGGGGGGGGGGGGGGGGGTTAGTCGGTGGGACTCTAGCAAAGGCGGTAGTGGTGGAGTCTGGTGGCTCGAATCCAAGCAGGATTCGAGGTGCAAATAGAGAAGATTTATGGAGAAATGCAAGGGGAAGAAAGTGAGGGTGCTTGGGGGTAGGAACGATGTCGTGTCAAGGTGGATTTTGTATTAGAGCTTAAGGCTCCGGTGATTTTAAACCCTAAAATTGAGCTAGAGCTACGACTAATTATCAAAATCAAGATTAAATCCTAACTATTGGAATAAAAAGCAATGAAAAGACTGTTACCAAGTATCTCAACT
The DNA here is from genome assembly GCA_037367405.1 of Ottelia alismoides. Taxonomy (NCBI): domain Eukaryota; kingdom Viridiplantae; phylum Streptophyta; class Magnoliopsida; order Alismatales; family Hydrocharitaceae; genus Ottelia; species Ottelia alismoides. Next base: position 240,998 of record JAZKJV010011417.1, read on the forward strand.
CAACCAGAGTCAAGGAGTAGGAAGATTCCGCAAAAGGTGGTCCGATCAACACCTGAATCGCATGAATCAACCCCTTCTTCATGCCGATTAGACTCAGATGCTTGTGCTGTCACCACAGGCTTCAACGTGGAGAACCATGTATGCGAATTTTTAAGCTCTTCCTAAAAAAAAACTGAAGCGTTAAAGAGTTTACTCCTCTGGTAACTCATCCTCATGGAGACAGATATTTCCTTCTAATGTTAGGTGCTGCTAGTTTTCACAACTGAAAAAGGCTAACAGAAATGGGAAAAGAAGTGGGAATGAACTAGTGTAGTCATCATTCCCTTGTGAAGCTCGATCAGTGTAACTGAGTCTTCACCAAGAAGCAGGCTTTTTCTGGAAGCTCAATATTTTTAAGGAATTTTTGTTACAGACTTCTTTTTGGACTTTTATTTAACTTGTATTGCTCTGCATTCTTGTTTGTGCCCCCGACAGATATAGAGTCTTTTGGTCTGCTTATGTTTTGGGGTCTTGGAAAAAGTTGCGCCAGTAGAAGGTTCCTCAACCGAAGCATTGTCTCAATCTAGTCTCCAGTCTTTAGATATCATGGCTACCAGAAGCATTGGGTTAGAGTATTGATTATAGTAACTCTCAAGAATGGTTCCTAGGCCACCCTAAACAAAGCAGCCTAGCATCGTCCGGACTTATACTCTAAGATTTTTCAATCAATCCATATGGGTTGAGATAAGTGTTAAGTGTAAGGTTTACAGTCAAGACATTGTCTCAAGAGTCTTACTGATGATATGAAGGGTTATAGTTAGATATAATGAATAGACTCATGAGCATAGTCTCATAGAATGTAAAGAATTAAGTCAAGGAACATCTCATTCAGATTGCAAATCTTTAGCACCAGATAAGATGGATGATATGGAATTAGGGTCATTTCTAGATGTTTGTGAATGGAGCATTTGGTATTGAGTGAAATCAATCTCCATCCACAAGGGGCGAATTGTGGGACGAAAGTGATCCTGGTTTATTGGAATAAAGTAAGAAGTCAAGGAGTCTAGAGATCAATTTGCAAGATCCAAACTGGGTTCTCAAGAATCACCTCGAATTATTGAAGATGTTCAACTCATGGAATCGATGTGGGTGTCGGTGGGTTCCCGAATAAACAATCCATGAGACGACATCCTAGATAGCAGTAGAGTAGATGAGGAGTGGAATACGGTGATGAACGATAGATGAAGAGGGAAGTAGAAGAAGGCTCACAATGAGGGGGTGGGGCAATTGAAATAGATGAAAAGAAAATTGGTGCAAGTACGCATGACTAGATCTTTGGCCTAAATCTAATTCAAATAAATATAATACAAGTATGGATTCACCAACATAACACAATGTGAAGCCGTAAGAGTTGGGCTATTTTTATCTTTTCAATTTTATTGTTATTTTCAGGAAATCTTTGAACAAGTCCTTAGAGGCTAATCCTATATGAGAGTGAGTACTGCCAGAAAAGTATCTCATATTACACTTCCTTTGTAACTTGTAGCCTTCAAGAGAATCCCTAGTATTGGTCTGGATCCACTACTCAGCCAAAGAATAGAGGAGGATGCTAATAGGAAAAACCACTACTTCCCTCACAAGTGAGGTACTCAGACACAAGATGATGAGACATAGACATTTGCAAGGGCGTGGCCTAAGCTCAATACTTCAGACCAGGTCAGAAGTTCTACACAAGGCCAGAACACCATCGTCGATAAGGCCCTACTCTCGTACATACAATAGAAGCGCCAATATTTCGTGAATCCAATCAATAATATGTCAATATTAAGTTTGGGTTTTAGGCTCTAATCCTTATGGGCTATGCCTCACTCAGTCTGGATAGTATCTGAAAATAATGTGGGCTTTATGAAACCCAAATAATGATGTTTGTTATGAATTTTAATTAGGTCAAAATTTATTAAACAACCCCTTGTATTATTTTTTATTTTCACTTTTTTGAGTAATTTTTAAACCAATTCACCTGACAATCTTTTTGTATTTTCTTTTATCCTAACTGACACAAAAATGGGAGAGAAGATGGAAATGTCGTGCAAGTGGACACTAAGGTGGGAATCTCACATTTGTGTCAAATGATGCATTTAAAGTAAGAGGACTTACAACGCTTCCCAGCTCTCTCTATGCAGGATGCAAGACATAATTTAAATATTTACACTACTAATCATAATATGCAAAATGAGTGAAATCATCCAAACCGGAATTGCTATAATCTTGAAGAACCATATGTTGAATACTTAGAAAAGAAATTCAAATGTCTGATCATGGAGAATCTTTAGTGTCTGCCACAACAGATCCTTCTAGCACTGTATAGAGTCTCTCTAGGCACTCCGTTTCAAGTCCAAGTAGACAACAATTTAATTTTACTAAGTCCAAGCATAGAGAACTATAGGAACATGCTTCTAATTAGGATTTGGACCTAGTTATCATGTCAAGCAATCCTACGTCTATGGGCTCAATCATAAAAAAAAGAAGATAAAGAGGAAAGCTCAAGTCGTGGGAAACAAATAAAAATAAGGGAAAATAAAAATAGAAGGCAAAGAAATGCAAGAAAGACAACGATGCCCCCACTTGAACAATCACCCAAGCACTGGACCTCGGAGTGTGAAGTGTTCAAAATCCAAGTACCTCTATTATTACAAATTAATAATGAAAAATAAAATACCCTCACACAAAATAAAAGAAAATCTACTCTAAAAACCATGCTCTTCTCTCTCTCTCTACCTCTTTCTTGCTCTCTCCAATTAGCTCAAAGGAAGAAGAGCCAATCTCCTCGTGGCTCGGGTTCACTGGCTTCCTAAGAAGTCGCCTTCGTCGCGGTCCCTCACAAGAAATTCAACAAAGAAAAACGTTAGAAGAAGATTAAACAATTATTGATAAAAAAGAATAAAAGAGAGAGATTATTCTGCAGATAAATATGTACAATAAAAACCTATCTGAAGTGTTTCTTCTTGGCGACAATGCCATTTGTTAGAAGGATTGAGCAGAGGATCTTAACACCTGGTCTTGGAAGGCCTGCGGTGCCCGGCAAGTCAAGTCCAGCAATCACTGTGTTGGCCGTGCTCGCAGTACTCATATCGTATCTCAATCAATCAAATCAACAATCAACCCACAATATGATAAATCAATGAAATTGTACTGGTGAAATTTATTATACCCTGCAAATAAATGTGTATAGTGAATAAGTGCAGGGGTCGAACCATTGAGAGCTATGGGGATATGCAAATAATTATTATCTACAAAGAATAAACAACAAATATTTTTTGTGCTTTTTATTTTTTTTATTTTTTGTGGGTTTTAATTATATTTAATTTTTAGGGATTTTTATTTTATATATTTTATATCTTTTTTTTATAATTTTTATTTCCTTTTATTTTTTGATTTTTAATCGCTTTTTATTTTTAATATCTACAAATTATATATATAAGTTTATATATTAATACGTATAATATTAGTAATATAATATAATATTTATAATATTCCGTAAGGAACATTCCTTTTTATTTTTCAAAGGTATTAAAAAATATTTATAGTAATAATATTAATGTTAATAAGTATTTAAGTATATATAGGTGTATATAGTATATATGGTCTTTTATATTTATAAATGTAACTATAAGAATTCAAAAAATCTAAAATAAAATGTTGTTGTCTTTTTATATTTTTCCTTAGTTTTGTGAATTTTTTGGTGATTTTTTTTTGCTAATTTTAGATATTTTAAAATACAAAATACTCCAAAATAGGAAGTTAATAAATAGGCCAACATCTTTAAGTCCAAAAGTTCTCAAAACTATTTTTAATATATAGTATATAATATAAATAAAAATATATACAGGAAAACTATTTTTTCAGATTGTATATAATTTTTGAAAATTTTTAAAGGTGGAAGTTTTTTTAATTTTTATGGTTTTTCTTTTATATTTTATATGATTTTTTGTCTGAGGTTATATTATATAGTAATATATAATATATAATTTTTTAGAATTTTTAAAAGTGTTTTTCTTTTTTTTGTATTTTTATCTCTAAGCAGGGAATAAATAACACCTAAACGATCTTTAATAAATGAAAAAGTAATGCAAATGTTAAATAAAAATATGAATGTGAACAATAAAATATTCCACATTTACTGTATTTTTTTCCAAGAATTTCCAAGCACATGAGCTATTTAGCAAAAATAAAATGCACAAAATTAATTACAATGTGTTGGCAGAGGTATATTTACAAATTTAAAATTATAATGAAATAAAAAACCCAGATGGGGAGACTTGCAATTGCCATCTCACGTGGGGGATCATGTGAGCTGACCTGGTACTGGATCTATATGTAATTTACAAGATAAGTGGAGGACATGCAATTTTTACATAAAATTTATAACGTATTTAAATAAATATATATAGGAATATAATTAATTATAAAAAGACAAAGGGCTACTAAGTAAATCACCCCTTAATACACGCGTGATTGGAGGGGTCTAGGGGTGTCCACATGACTTGATGAGTGGCTCCAAGTCATAGATTAGATCTGGGTGCTAAACTTGATCTAGCAGTGGAGGAGGCGGCTTGATGAACTTCAGAAGAAATCACCTCCGACGAGGTTCGATCGTTGATTTCTCCTCCGTCTGGCCTCCTTCTTCATGCCTAAGGAGCTCCTGAGCTTCTTGGAAGCTTCACCGTCTACATGTATCCTCAATAGCATCTGAGGCTTGTCGAAGGAGCCTTGGAGCTCAGGTCACCTAAATCTCATGTTCGAGCTCTGGGATGGTGCTCCAAACGGTCTTCCTCGTTTCTCACATGCACAAAAAGACGGAGGCGCTCGAGCTGAAGGAGGTCGACCCTAGGATGAAGCTAATAGCACATGGGGAGGCGAGTTAGTGGGACTCCAATAAAGTATGCAAAGGTGGAGTCCGGTGGCTTGAATCTGTGTAGGATTCAAGGTTCAAATAAAGGGGATTTTGGAGAAACATGGGAAGAAAATGATGGCGGCTGGTGGTCGGAACGATGCCGGGTCACGGGGGATTTGGTGCTGGGGCTTAAGGCTCCAGTGATTTTAAATCCTAAAATTGAGATAAAGCTACGACTAATTATCAAAACTAAGATTAAATCCTTACTACTGGAATAAAAAGCAATTAAAAGATAGTTACCTAGCAGCTCAACTCGTCGGGAGTCGAGGAGCAGGAAGGCGTCGCAGAAGGTGGTCAGGCCAACACCTGGGTCGTACGAATCATCCCCTTCTCCACGCTGATAAGGCTCGGACGCTTGCATTGTCACCACAATATTCAATAAGGTGGTCTCTAATGGGGTTAAGGGGAAGAATCAAGATCAAATGGTTTTCGGCCAAAAAGGTGGAGAGATAGTTGGAGACTTGATAGTGGTAGGTGGAGATTCTGGCATGGGTTTGGAAGAAGGACGAGTAGGATAAAGTAAGGTGGTTTGTTCAATGAAGATTGATGTGTGGAGGATGGAGAGAAAAAGGGAGAAGAGGGGGAGTTACGAGGTCTGACACGGGCGGGGGTGCTGGGAAGGATAGTTGACCCGCCCGGTTAACTCTCCCTGGCCTCCGGTTGGTCCACATGGACCAACCAGAAAATAGAATGAAATAAATATTTCACAAATTCGGTAAAAATATAAAATGGAGTTATTATTTTTTTTGTTAAAATGAAAAAACATTATTTTATGTAGGTCTTAATTATGGTTTTTTTTATTTATTTTTACAAATTAATCTATAATATGCTAATATTTACATGTCTATATGTAGGTAAATATACTTGTATTTTGTATTTTTTTAATTTTAAATTTTTTATTTATTAATTTATACACATAATTTATATATTTATAACTTATTTAAATACATATATGGATATTTTTAATTTATTTTATGAATTTATTTATGTACTTGAATAATTATGTATATACATATATATTATAAGTACATTATAGGTACACTTTACATGTATATTATGTAACTTTATTTATTTTAATACATTTTAGTTGTTTTATTCTGATTTTATTATGTACATATATTTTAAATAATATTTACCAATTTATAAAAATATAAGAAATTGAAAAATATAAAGAATAAATATATTGAATATTATTACATGTATATTGCATAATGAGAGCCCCAAAACCCAACTTTTGCAAGCTCCAATTTGAATCAAACTACCTTCATAAAATACATAATTTTATTTTATGAATAATAAAGGAGAGTTTGATGAATTTTGAGTTTGTACGGAGAAGATAAAGGTATGTA